>VZTD01002932.1:718916-751265 GCA_013397725.1 Rhagologus leucostigma
TTTTTTTTTTTTTTTTTTTTTTTTTTTTTTTTTTTTTTTTTTTTTTTTTTTTTTTTTTTCATTTTTTTCTTTTTTCTTTTTTTTTGGAAAGGAAAAAATACGACCCAATCTTATTTTTGGAAACATTTATTAATGTAAAGATAAGTACACATTATGTACCTGATGAGAACACTTGGGGGAATTTTTCTGAAAGATCCTGCTTGATCCTGCTTGGTGTTTTTCCCTCTTCAGTGAGTACAATTCTTACAGGGTAGAGTACCCAGAGTTGAAAACAGAGTCATTCTGAATTAATGCTCTGCTTTCAAGAGGATTTGGTTCTGCTCCTGAATATACCAGTGCTGCAGTACTGCCCAGAGAGAGAAAGCCTGCTTACTTAGTCTTCCACAGCACTTCACACAATTAGAAATGTGACTAATAATACTTTAAATTTTGGATTTGCCTATTTGTCCATCAGTTACTACCACCCAATATTTGTAATCTGTTTACATTGCTAGCTGAGGTAGCTCATTGAAGCAGAGGTGACTAAACTAATCCTAAGAGGTGTTAGAGAAGGATGGTGCTCTCAGGCAATTCCCTTACATGTTGTTAAAGGAAATTGAATCAAAGGAAGTCCCCAAAGACCTTTTAGAAAGAGATTTTGCATTTGTCTCTTGATATCTCCAACTAAAAGACAAAAGCAGCCCTGAGTTATCAAAGGCCAAAAATGCCTTACAAATAATTTATTGAAGGTCTTGGGTTAGTTTTAGTAAACTATTTTGTAGCATGTGGCTCTCAGTGAATGGTCATTCTAATTTAGGAATCATGAGCAGAACAATGAACAAAAATATTATCCAGGTCTTGGGGATAGTAATTAATAATTCAGTTATAAATGACATTTTAGATACAATTATCTATCTAGAAATGGAGAAAACTCAAGGACAATACAAGATAGAAAAACACAACTATAACAGAAGTCATTACAATAATTGGCTGTAAACTGATAGCTGATGTATATTTCAGATTGTTCTAATATGAACAATATTTTTCAGAGTGCAGAACAATAACTAATATTGCCCAGAAGAAAGACGTTTTAATTTTTAAATCTCTGTTTTGTTTGCATATCTGCTTATGGCATTGTAATTTTTGGCTGATGGTGATACACTCTTTTTAACACAATATACTGTGTAAATAAGATCATATTTTTAGTAATTTTTTCAAAGTCGATATTATTATCTTTCATTTTTCCTCTTTGCTGGCCTGAGGTAAGAACAAGGGCCTTGAAGTATATAAATGGTTTCACATGCTTTTACCACTAAATTATGATAAGCCATCTGTAATTCAATGTCCATTTCCTAGATTACAAGTGATCCAAATACCAAAGAAATCTGTCAGTTTTCTTCTTTATTCAAAAAACTCAATTACGCTTCTTATAAGTGGAATAAAAAACCGCAAAACACCAAAACCAACAATAAAACCCAACATATCCTGTGGTATACACAAGGACTCTGAAATTCAGTCAAAACCAACAAAGCTGTAATCAATCCAACAGAAAGCTAAGGATCGTGATTAAGAAAATGTTCGGTTTGAAACTGATTCTACAATGTGCCTTTTTTATTGTTGCTGTTGTTTTTGTTTCATTCAAAGAATAACAGTCTGTATCAAGATCAAGATTTTCATGCTTCGGTGTTCTTTTTCTCTTGTTCCTACATGTTCTTGTTATGGTCTTGAACTTGCACTCTTTAAGATGCTATATCTAATATGCAAATTGATTGTTAAATACATGCCACAGAGGGTTTTTAAAGCTTACAGTGTAATTAAGAGGCTTTAACACTAACATGCAGAAAGAAGAAGAAAATTAGAATATTCACAGAAACTATAATGTGATTTTTAGGTGAGAAAAGTTTATCCATAATTCAGAGACTATTCAAAGAAATGTATTAAGCAAAAGAAGATATCAAATATAAGGAAAGGACACCCAACCGAAAAGGAATTTAAGGTTCACACTAAGGAACAATGCAGTTTCACTCTGAAACACCAAGAAAGGGTTTTTCACTTAGTTCTCTTCTATGTTCAGATTTCATATACGTTTTTTAATACAAAAATTCTTGTTTGAGTGACAAAGTCTGAAATATTAGTATCCTAATGTGTTATAGAAACTTTGTCCCTTTTCTCTTGCTTGCTCACTCATCCCCACATCCCTAGATTAAAAAATTGGTGAAAGGCAGGGAGCTAGACCCTGTAGACCCTGTACACTCCTTTTCAGAAGCTTTTTTGGAGGGGTTTGGGCACAGTGGCTTTAAGATCCCTTTTCATTACAAAATCTCAAAGTTGAAATTTTATTTACAAAATATCCCTTCTTCATAAAATGTCAGTGGTAGTGGATGGTAACCAAACTTTAATTGCACTACAAAAATCAAGACCCTTTGATAATGTTAGCAGCAAAAGCATTGTGGGAAATGAGAAAGTTTTTCATTCTGTTCAGTTTGTATCAGCACATCTTTCCTGCTACTAATTCTCTATTTGCCGTGTCAACACGACCTGTTCAAATGGCTCCTCATCCTCGGTGCATCGTCAGTTCCTCTGCAGTACTCCTCCCTCCTTTGTGGATTATCTGTTTGCTCCAAATCTCTCTTATATTTCCAGTCTCTGTGTGGGTACTCCACCTGATTGTCCAGTGCCAGAAACCTTGTAATCCATATAAAAAATAACTGGTGGATATAGGCAAAGAGCTTTCCAGAGATTTGGGTTAATTAGTGAGAAATACTACTGAAACAATTATTTCTATTAAAAAACCTGAGAAGAGAAGAATGCAGCAACAATTTTCCATTTGATTATTTGTTTTTCATAAAAAGTTAGATGTTTTTGGTTAATTTTTCTCTGGAACTTTAGAAATAGTAGATTCCACTCCCAGCTGAGGTCTGACCACAGGCAGAGACAGAACACTGGCTCAGCTCCAGCACTGAGTGGCAACTCCGGTTGTTCTGCAGAGAACACCATGCTTAGCAAATGCATATATACACAATTAAGTTACTGTCAGGCTTACAGTGCTAAAGAAATTCCCCAAAGAGAGGCAAGATCTTAACAAGCCTTTCCAGCTGTGACCTGCATTCTGACCTGGAGGTCATATCCTGTAAGGTATAATCTGTTGCAACACATTCTCTCCACCCAGACTATCACATGGAAAACAGACTTTTCCTTTCACTCCAAAAACACATTTGCCCACAAACCTGGTAGATACAGTGTGGAGTGGGGCTCCATATAAGCAAAAATCAGATCCTGCAGTGATCAGTGTGAACACTGAAAAAATCTTATTGAAGGCAATCAGAGATAGAATCAGACCAGCTTTTCTTCCTCCTCTCCTTTTTTTTATCACTTAAAAAAAAAATTGTTAAAAATAGTTCCTTTTGCTCCCAGAGGCCTAAGCCCTTTCTCACATAGGCTAGTTCCACAGTGGTGAACCTCTGCTGAGTGCCTTCAGATCCTTATCAGTGTAAATGAGAGAGTTCTTTTTGCCTTATTAGTTCTGTGACAGCACTCTTCCCTCATGCTGGACTTTCTGCAGAAGATGTCATCCATACCTTGGATGTTGTGCAGTCTACAAGTACAGGAGGTTGGGAAAGAGAAACAGAACTAGAATTGAACTGTAGGGGATTCAGGAACAGAAGTAAGACAGAAGGAACGATGGAGCAGTTTCTATGCAGGTGTTTTTCTTTCTAAAATGTCGTCTTTGCTCTTTGATAATGAGATGCCCTGGGAGGGCTTTTTAAATATATGAAAGGCAGTTTTCATTGGAACACATTTTGGGAAAAAAACCAAAAAACCAACATAAAAGAACATTAAAAAAGCTTATTACCCATTACACACCCATCCAGCATATAAGACATTCAAATGAGTTCAATCAAGCCAATTTGCATACAGCGAACACAAAACGGGCATGCAATTTGCACATTTTATTGTAAAGTAAGGCAATTCTCATGTCAGCATTCAAAGTCTTTAAAAGGAAAGTTCTCTATGCAGTTGAGTATTTCACAGAGAAGACTGTGGATAGATAGTATTCATAAAATACATTTTATCTAAATTGCTAACTGTCTTTAGCAATAAAACCCTTTGAAATAGATGTTGACAAGTGGAAATTACATTAAAAACCCTGCAAGAATTCAACACATTTAGGGCTATGCTACTGTAATTTCAATATCCTGCTATACCTTTGCCACTTATAGAAAGTGTATTTGCCGCCAGTTGCAATTTAAAATAGGAAGACCTACATTTTTTTGTATCCCTTTTGACCTCAATGGAACTTCAACTCAGGAAAGTCTAAGAAATCAGCCTGTATATGCAGGTAAAAGCCAGAAAAGCATAAAATTACTTAGTGTAGCTATTGCTAAATATTCCCCCACAAAAATAGGAAACTCTGCCTTTTTGGAATTTGGGAGAGATCTTAATTCTTAGTTCCTCCCTTCTTTCTCCTTGTGACAATTTATTTAGTTCTACTTCTTCAAGACTCTGTTTCAAATATCCTGACATGACCAGTTCTTACCTACCAAGCCCATGTTCAAGTTCTACTTTTTGTTTCTCCCTCCCTGGCTCCTTAACTTACTTGTTTTCTACTCAGGCTTTTTTCTTCTTCATCTGGCCTGGGACCAGCCTCTGTCAAAGAGTACAGAGGGCCAAACTAGCAGTATGACAGTGAGAGGGACACATTGCTCATCTTTGGGTACTAAAGTTCCATTTTGGAAGCCCTAAGCCCAACCACCTCACTGGCCCTCTTAGTTCAATATGATTCATTTCTCACACTGGGGAATCCAAAACTGAATGCACTATATAGATGTGTTTTAAGAAATTCTAAGCAGATGGGGAATCACATCCAGTGATTGACTGGTCATGTTCCTATCGGAACAGCCCTGGTTATGTTTGAACAGCACACTGCTGGCTTGTGCTCAGCTTGCTGCAGCCAGCAACCCCAGCACACTGTTCAACCAGGCAGTCCCTAGCATCTATCTTTCCTTCCCATAGCAGAATGTTCCTATCTGTCCTGGTTCAATTTCATGATATCCTGTTGACCTATTCCTCCGTTTTGTTTAGTTTCTGAAAATCTTCAGGGACATTCTCAAATATTTTGTCCTATGGCTATTATCAGTTTCAAAAAAGGACCTTGCGTTTGTATAACCTCATGAAAAAAAACAGAGGCAAATCTCATTGGAAAGGCATTTTTAAAGGGATAATGCAACACACAGATACATATGGTGATAGTGGATGCCATGGTCAAAGTGGGGAGTAGAGGACAATATGATCTGTTGCCATTAGCATTATTATAGTTTCAATCACATCAGCATGACACGTTGCTTTTCAGGTAAAATGTTGCGCTCAGGAAATTACTGCAGTTTGGATGCCTGAATATGATGGGACTTCTTGGGTGGCAGAAAAAAAAGGTAAGGGAGCAAAGAGACAGCACATCTTGCTCCCAGTGATTTATGACAGGTTCTTAGGCGAAAGGGCCAAGGTATGATGATCAGCATTCACTGGGTGTGGTGTGGGCCAGACAGCTTCTCATTGTGTCAGGGACCTGAGATGTGTGCTCCTCTCGTACATGGATGATCATCCCACTCTGTCCTCTCCAACAGTGCCTCCAGACTTCAATTTCTTTCGGATAATACCACTGTCACCCTGCCCTAAATGCTAGGCATAAAGTTGTACGCAGTGGTGTTAGTAAGCATGGTCATGAAAAATTAAGGCCCAGGAATTTTGACAACTCAGACCAAACGGCTTGCCTCAGGATTCCTACGGCAGAGTGGATCAGTTTGTTTTGAAAATCAGATACATGACAGTAATTAGGGCTGCTGACAGGATGCTGCTTAGAAATCTTTCCTTCCAAAACATTTTCAAAATTTAGTCAAGGCTGTGCCTGGGAACTCTAAATACAGCAGAATGTCAGCCTGTTTATATACCTCCCCAGGCTATTTTCAACAGCTCATTCATATGTGCTGACCAGCAAAAGTCATGCAAGTTTAAACTCTCTCAACTATTTGTCATGTATTGTCAAAAAGAACCATCAAACTGAGGTTTCACTATTTAGCCAGTGTGGTTTATTTTGCAATTAGTTGGATAATTAAATGAAGCTTTGTGTGGTAGCAGAGCAGGTAAGTGAGAATCCAGGAGCAATCATTTGTATTTATGGTTCTGCCATCACCTACAGCTGCAAGCACGGTGTTCAGCTGCTCCGTCAGTTTCCACACCCCAACCCAGTCTAACAACAGGTACTAGAGTAGCACTGAAAAATAAGAATCTAGTCCATCTCCTGTAGAAGTTAACAGCTGTGCCTTTATTCATTTTTACTAGAGAGGGCCAAATTAAGGACCTTGAATCTGCCTGTGAACCACACTGTGGCAGCATATCTGTGTCTGTTCAGCCAGAAAGTGGGTAATTTCCCCTCCTGAACGTGAGACCCCACGGGACTGCAAAACAGGCCTCTCTAGAGTTTGTACATGATCTCCTCCTATAGATACAGATGCAAATATCACATGAAGAAGAGAGGATAATTAGTGAGACACAGATGTCTCTGTGGCTGGTGGTCTGCAGAAATCTTGCCTGAGGCCATTCATAGTTCTGAGAAGCCTAAGGATGCATTCTTGAGCATCCCAGAGTCAAAGACAGTAAATGGAAACTCCCACCATGGTCTTTAGAGTTGCCAAGCACAATTCACCAGTATTCCATGTGATTTTGTTGAAAAGAAATAACCTAGCAGAAATCCACACTTAGTAGCAAATGTACTATATAAGACCAAGGGGAAAATAATTTCTACATTTAGTAGAAGTTCTCTCTGCTCTAAAAACCAGTAAGAGAAGGTAATTCTATTTAACAGAGGCTGTAGCTTGTAAAAGAAGGTCTACAGTCTACAAATTGAAAATATCTGTGAAAAGACAACACATTTAATAGAAATTCAACAGCCTTCTTTGTAGTAGCAGTCAAGCAATATTTGATGTCAGAGGGAAAAAAAATGAAATTCTATTACTAGCACTGAATTTTTTTTTCCTTTTGTTTTTTTTTCAGTCTCTTACTGCCTAGCAGGTTGTCAGGGCCACCTCCAAGAGCTCTGACAGCACTTACACTGTGAGCGCCCCTTCCCCACTTCATTGCACAATGATCCTCAGCCAGGTTTTCAAACACAGTTATTTCTCTGGGTAACAATGTGAAAGGCAGCTGCAGTGAGAGTGGAGGTCAGGCAAAGCAGGCCGTGGATGCAACAGCACCTGCCTTTTGCATGCAAAGACAGAGCAAATTACAACATTTGTCGCCAAGGAACTGAGCAGCAGCACCATGTGTGATGGCCTCACGAGCACCGTTTTCATCGTCTGCATGGGTATATCTTTTCAAATCTAGAGCAGGGAACAGATGTTTCATCAAAAGACACATTTAAAATAAAGATAATTATGCAGCAAGAAGCTTAATTACATAGGATTATTCAGGTCCACTTAATTGCTTGAAAGTCTGAGGGCCTCCTACATATTTGTGACAGAAGCACCCTTCTCACTGGGTTACCAAACTCGGTCATGGCTTCAGGACAAATGTAGTTGTTTTAGTAATCTAATACTAGTTTCTGATTTTCAGCTACAAGGAGAAAAAAGGAAGCAAACTTACCAAGCATTAAAATATCGTTTTATTCCCATAGGCATTGTATTTTCTTCTATAGAATATGAATAGCCTGAACTACAAAAACTTAGTGGTTTTATCACTGTATAGCATGAAGAACATTAATTTCACTTAGACATGATTTACATAAAGGGTAGCATCTCCTCTGGTCTTACTGCTCACACACGCCTACACACCTCCAGTTTTCAGAAGTTTGTTATGACTTTTTCATGTGGTTCTTTAAAACTGGCCTTTCACCTCCCCAGAAAGGGATATCTTCTTTCTGCACAAGCAAAAGTTCTAACACGGTTAAAAGAAAAAAAGTATTTCACTCTAAGAAAGAATTTTTTTTAATCTTTGCTTAAACAACACAGCATGCACTGTGTGGAGTCGTGCAGACATTCTGCAGGACTGTATTGTCATGGTAGTTACTGAACTGATCATACTAATACATTTTACAGAAAAATAATGATTTCTGTGAAATTATGCTGACAGGCTTCCAGTGTGATTCTTTGGGGTCCTGGGAGCTTACCAGATGCAGAGCTTGGATTCAGCACTTCTCCAAAATACAAAATTAGGAAGGCAGATATGCCATGTGAATCATGCTGAGCAGGGAACCCCCACATTTACAAGGTCTATGCAGCTGGGGGTTTTAAAGAACACACAGCATCAACCCAGGTGTTTTTTACTCTTTATAGGTTCCAGAAAATAGTTCAAATTATTATTTTGTAGAGAGCTTTGGTATTAAATTTCATCCTTCCAGCCCTATGTGTGTTAGTTCCCCATACTTAACACATTTTTTGATAATGTACTGTAGGGCACTAGCAAAGCCACACATCGAATTTATATATAAGGGATATAAATGTGATATTGAAAGCTTGAGCACTAAAATGATCTCTTACTTTTCATCAAAGAGGGCACTATAATATTTGCATCTGTCAAGCAATTGCAGACTTTTCTTACATAGACAAACTAGGAACAGTTTCATCGTGCATTACTGAAAAAAAACCCAAAAAAACCTGCAGAAGAATTAACTTTATAAGGAGTTAAAGCTTCTAATTTAGAAAAAAAATCTTTAGTTCAATCTAAGCCTGTAAATGTAACTTAAAGCTTGGGAAAGACGATTACCTTATAATGGCTCCATTCACATTCACAAAGTTGGGGTCATTTTAAACTGCTGCTATGTTTTGGAATGCTGCCCAGAAAACTTTGGTGTGAAAAATCTGCTGAATGCCTTTGTGCTACATTAGCTAACAGTATTTAAGGTCAATAATGCAGGTGCAGGCTTTCCCTTATTCATTTTAAAAACTTAAAGACTTCTTCCTAAACCTCTGTTTAAATGTGGCTTTTTGCACAAACCTCTAAAAAGAAGATAGAATCGGAGAAGAATGAGGAAAGGATACCATTTTGCTGTTATCAGGAGAGAACATGAGGGAGGTGCTAATAAATCATAAACCAAGAATAAGTTTCATTGCGGCAACTTAACTTTTATAAACCTGTACCAGCACTTAGTGCACCTGCCAAGCAAATTGTAGGAACTTATGCTACTTTCCACACTAATGGTGTCAAGGTGCACTCAATGTTTCTCCCCTGCTGCTTGAGAGTGACATTAGAGAGCTTCAGTGAAGCATATGCCCAAGCTCCTACTCCACAGCAGCTATCGTATGCTAGGGTGACACTGTGACTGATCACACCCAGGCACTGCTTCTGTCGCTGCAAATGGGCTTTCAGTTATAATGGAAACGTTGAGTTCAAAGCGTCAGATACATTACATGTGTTATTAATGGCTGAAACAGATGCTTCCATCTACTGAAAGGGGTTGTTTTTATATAAAGCAAATCCTCCTGTAAATTTGGATCTTTTATTGGGTTGAATATCAGTTTGAGGGATAATAATAAGAAAAGCCCCTTCTACTTCGCCTTATATTGCAGAAGCATTTAAATTTTTAATTTGTGTTTCGTATCAACAAATTTATATACATCTACACACATTTTACTGCCCATTCTTTCTGTTGTAAATTGCACAGTTTCTTAATCACTGCTAAGCATAAAATGCCCCATCAGTAAATTATTCCTACAATAAAATACATGATGTGGTTTACAAATGATGGTTATTAATTTCAGGAGAGAGATGTTGCATTTGTATTGTGGTTTATGTTCAATTAACACATTGCTGCATTAATGCAAAGTGTCAGCACAGAACTGAACCAGAGACTAAATGAAAATGAAGTACCCTGAAAAGGAATTATTGCTTGGGCTAAATAGAGTAAAAGCCAATTTATTTGTGAGTTTGCTTGTACAGTACCACCTGAGGTATTCATGAGCAAATCCAGAAGCATAGATCATGTTTCCAAAAGGAAACTATCTGATTGCTTTACCTTTTTATGGACATTTTGTGGAAAGAATTGTGTCTCTGCACACATGATTGATCAATGATTCTAAAGCTGGAGCAGGTGCAGTTCATGAAAGCCAAATTATAAGCAAGGGGAATACATCTTTAAAAATAAAGTCACCCATTTTTTTATTGATTATAAACAAGAATGTTTCCTAAGGCACATGCAGCTTGTGAGAGAAAAGGGTGGCCACAGTGGAAACAGTGATTGTGAACTTTTAGACGTAAAGCTTAACATTAGTTTTATTTGCCAGATATGATTTTGCTAGAAAAACTCTGTAAAGTACTCTGAAAAACTGTAAGTAATAGCAGCAGATGGTAATGGTTCAAAATCAAAATGCTGAATTAGACTTTTTCAGAACAGGACAACTTTGTAGGACAAAATTGCTTATATGTTTTGAATTGGAATGCTGTAGAGGTTAAAACTAACCCTGACTGCAAACCAAGCAGACTAGGACTAAGACTAGGACTATGTACTTTGAACACTTCTGTTTTCTGCTCTCTCAACCTGTATGAATTGCAGTGCTTTCTTTGCCCTTGAATAAATATCTGAATAGTTGTAAAATATTGGCATCAGAAAATAAGTTGGCATCATTAAAAACATTATGGATTTTAGCATACTGAAATCTGTTTAACATCAGGAAAATTAATTTGAATTAAGTGTCCCCTTTTCAGTAAGACATCAAGCTGTACAAGTGTAAGAATAACCCCATAGAGGCTGCTTGGCAAACCTCCTAAAATCTTTGTGAGACGCTAAACTTCATCGTGAGGATTTAACACTAGCACTTGTGTATTTGCAGAGAAACTTAAAAAGTCCAGCTGGCACAAAATCACCACAAAACTGGCACCACAATCCTGATTAAAGTCCCTCTGAGATTTACATTTCATTCATGTGGATTACACCTGCTTAATCATATTGCCCCAAAGCACCTGAGCTCTCCCTCATCTCAAGCTAGTGCTGGAGGAGAATATCAACTGTAGGTTTTCTTTATGTATTTTTTCCTGTTTCACTCCATGTCAGCAGTGAGGTGAGAGGTAGGATTTGCTTCCTCACAAAACAGCTTTTAGGACACAACTTCATAGCTGGAGGGCAAGCTGCGTAGATGTCACAAACCTAGGCACCGTTGCTGGCCCATCTCTAAAGTTTCTCTACTGGACTCTGCTGCACGCTCTCCATTTGAGGACCTCTGCATGAAGACAGAAGAGATAGATTTAGGGAAGAAAACAACAGCCGGCTATGCCCCAGAAACTAGGCAAACCTTCACTATACAGTATTACCATAGCATGGGCTAGGCTGGGCTGTAAATTTTTTTTGTGTGGTTCATTTGTAAAGTTCAATAAACAGTGCTAGAAATAGAAGAATTTTCTAATCCAAATATTTTATGTAGACTCAGATTTGAAAATTCACCTTATTGAAGAAGGCATACAGCTTGTATTATTACACAATTACATGCCACTGAGGAATATATAGTTATTATATAGTCAGCAAAAAAACACAGTTACTTTGACTTCCTAGTAAGAGAAAGGTGTTTTCCGTGGTATGGCACTTCCACCTATAAAAGTCAGTAGAGACCTGAACAACCAGCTACAAGTCACAGTACAAGAGTCTGTGCATTTCCACTGCTTAGATTAAGATTTTTCCTTAGCCTGTGCCCCTGCTTAGGCCCTACTACCTGGGATATACCCTACATCTGCAGGCTATGGTTTTTCACAAGCACATGCCCAGCCTTAAAATTCACTGATTTGCTGCTACATGGCTCAGCTTAAGCAAAATTTCCCCAAGAGATGAATCTCAAGAAAAAAAATTATAAGACCATTCTTTTTTTAAATTTCTAGTTCTAAATTTTTTTTTCTCATGTTCCTAGATCTACCACAGTAGAAATCAGCGTTAAAAAAAAAAGTATTAGTTTTTTTTAATTTTAATAAGGCAAATAATTTAGATATAGCCACAAATAAAAAGGGAGGTACAAGGGAAATTACCATCAAGTTATTAATCCAGTTTTGATATTTAATCTGCGGACAACATATTCTACAATGAATCTTTAGGATGACGCTGGGGTCCACAGCTGATGTAGTAGTTCAATAATTCTGCATGCATAGCAATCTGATAAGATAAAATCTTACTCTAAATTTGGAGTAATAATAACTGATACTGGAAAGTACCATTTTTCAGGGAAAATGGAAAAAGTAACATTTATGCCTTCTATAACTACATGAAAAAAAATTTCCTTCCTCTGACCACCAGTCTTCAATGAATGACAGGAGCTTTTCTTGAAAATGGTCTTGAATTTGCCATGCTAAATTTGCTTTCTCTTAGGCCTTTTCTGCAGCCATTTTGGTGCTAAAGGATCTTTCTGCGGCCATTTTGGTGCCAAAGGATTTGTGTATTATGACTGGTTTAGAAGTAACTTACCCGTGTAAAAATAATATGTAAAACTGGTAAGACGAACTGCCTTGATTGAGTTGAACATACTTTAATGGGGCAAAGATATTTCTAGTACTAAAAATTAACTATTTCATAGAAAAATAACAATGTTCAGTGACCTGGTAGTTCATATTTTACTGTTAATTTGCCGTATGATATCCATTCATATGCTTGGACTATCTAAGCTCAAATGATGCACATCAGCTTCAGGCAACTTTGCTGTTGTTTAGAACTAGTCCTGAATCAGGGTTTACTCTATGTTTTCCTCCACTTGATAACTTAGCTAAAGGAAAATAGTTTACCTAATGGATTACACTTACCCTGAAAGATTTCAAGTGCCACATGGTAAAACTTTGAATGAAAAATGATCAGATGAGAAAAGGGAGAATGAAGTATGCAGATAAGAGTAAAGAAAGATGTTTTTCAAAAAGAGGCAAAGAAAAGATTTTGCTTAAGTATTCCATATACAGACAATTTTTTTTTTTCTTTTCAAGATTGACTCATTGTATGAAGAATTCTAAGAATATGGTCATCTCTGGCAGTCAGGATGCAACAAACAAACCCACTGAAATATCCAATCTGTTCATAGATATGTTCTTGTGGAGTAGGCTGCAAAAGAATTTTGTCTTCCAGAGACTGCTAACAGTTACCTGAAGGTTATACACTTAAAAATATGAGTTCACATTTAATACTTGAATGTCATATTGTTAAGTATTCAGGAATAGCTCAAAAATTGCTCAGCTGGAAGAAAAAGAAAGCTAAACAAAACACCTGAGACATGCATTTAATGCAGTGTGATTTAAGGAAAAGTGGCTTTCTTTTGTTACTCTTGCCTCCTAAATGCAATGTATAGCTTCATTTTTGAAGATTTTCTCTCTTACGCATAGCCTTAGAGGTCTCACTCCCACAATGCTGGCTAGTTTTTCTCTTCAATAATACATGACTATAGATAATAGACTTTCAGTGTCACAGATTCAGCACAATCTCATGCTTATATATCAGAAAATGTCGCTTTCCTTCAGATATATTTTTAGTTACAAATGCCTTGCACATTTCAGTGGCTTTCTCATGCTGAGCACTTCATCCAGGCTTAGATCTGATCCAGCTCTCACCACAGGCAGTGGCAAGAACCTTACTGGCTTCAGTAGGGACTAAATGAAACTCTGTGGGTTTTATCCTTATTTCTGTGTGTTCAGTCCCAAGAGCAGCACTTAAGCAGATGCTTACATTTGTAGATAGTCCTATTCAAATCAAGAGATCACTCACATGTTTATAATTAAGTACAAGCAAAAGTGGGAGCATGTACACATATATGTGTATGGTTATATGTATATGCTATTAAATTACTGAGGGCTGCACAGCTTGTGGAAGATGACTTAAGTGCTAGAATCACAGAATCATGGGATCATAGAATACCTCAAGTTGGAAGGGGACCACAAAGATCATCTAGTCCAACTCCCTGCCCCTCTCAGGACTACCTAAGGTAAACCATATGACTAAGGGCATCATCCAGTCACTCCTTGAACTTTGACGGGCTTGTTGCCATGACTACTTGTATAGGAGCCTGTTCCTGTGGCCAACCAACCTCTCAGTGAAGAACCATTTCCCAATGTCTAATCTGAACTTCCTTTGAAAGAGTTTTATTCTAAGTCTTCCTGGTTTGTTTCTGTTCAGCAGAAAGAGATCACCATCTCCACCTTTGCTGTTCCCCCTTGAGCAAGATGTAGCCAGTAATGGGATCCTTCAGCCTTCTCTTCCCCAAGCTGAACAAGACAAGTGACCTCAGCTGCTTCTTCTAAGTCTTGCCGCTGAGGCCTTCTACCATCTTGCTTGCACTCCACTCGATACACTACAATAGTTTGATGTCCTTATATTGTGGCACCCAAAGCTGCCCCCAGCACTCGAGGTGAGGCCGCCCCAGTGCAGAGCAGAGCGGGACAATCCCCTCCCTTGCCTGGCTGGCGATGCTGGGCCTGGTGCCCCCCAGGACATGGGTGGCCCTCCTGGCTGCCAGGGCACTGCTGACTTATTGCCATCCACCCAAAACCCCAGATCTCTTTCTGCAGGGCTGGTCTTCAGATAGTCTCTATTCTGTGTATTTTTCAGAAGTGAGACACTTGAAGTAACTAATACTTTTTGACGAGGTTTTCATTATATCTGACACAGTCATTCTTCTCAAATAAATGAACTGCAAAATGTAGCCCTTTATCTTACTCAAATTTGTTGTGACACAGGCCTGATTTTTTTTGTTTACCTTATTTATAATGATCAGATGAATAGTTTGGGTGGACTAATTTAAATCAATAGATTATTTGGGCATTGTTCAGCTTCAGTTTGTTTGTGATCTATGATTAATCACCTGAGTGTTTAAGTATGGTTTCTGTATTCTGATTGGATGCCTGAAACTTCTGAGAAAAGAAAAAGGAGTCAGAAACAATAATTAGTACACAGTACAAGTGAGCACACTTTTAAACACATGAATAACTTGGTATAATATGAAAATGGATATTAATACAAACAAAATGTCTTGATAATTAGTACAATTAAAAAACTGTTTGTGTGAAATATTTAAACTAGTATTTTTGCTATTTTCAACCCTCTGTAGTTAGTTCTGTATATCCATGATCAAATTGCTGCAAAATAGTAAAAGTGCCACACTGCTGAAATGAGAAAACTAATTTTTGCAGGGACGAAGGTTACTGAACATTTTACGGAATAGATATAGCATGGAAGAAAAAGCATGGGTACTTAAGCTGTTAGTGCAATTGACAGAGGATTTCACTGACCTGTTCCAGACATTACCATTATAGCAACAACTTAGGTAGTCATTAAGAAAGAGTAGTTGTAATGAGAATGGTCTATGTGATACACAGCATCCTTTTCATACCCATGTGAAAAGGCATTAAAAAAAAAAGAGCAGTAAAAATAATTACAATTAACTGCCCTTAAAATACAATACAATTTCAAAAGATTTTAGATAATGCCTGGGATGAGTAGGGTAGCTATAAGCAGCAGCAGGGGTGCAGCTGGCTTCTGTGCATGAGGACAGTTGAAATGCGAGCACTTCCAGTTTTTATCCAGACAGTTATAGGAAAAAAAGGAGCCTGAGAAGGTAAAATAAATCCTTCACGTGGAAAAGAATGACAGAAATAAAAAGCCCTGAGATGAGAGACCTGTGACCAAGAGGACACAGGTCTGGACCCAGTTTTCTCTGGAAGTCTGTTGCAGACCCTCACTGGAGTTTGATGACATCTCACGAGTTCCTGGGGGAATAGCCTACCCTGTGCAGCTGGTTTGGTAAACAAACCGGCACTTGCACACACCTCTGCACCTTTTGTAGTCTGACTTCGACTCAGGGAGATGTTACTGAGCTAGGTCTTAACCTAGTGTCTGTTCACCTTGTTCCTACCTCTGGGAGGAGAAAGGGAATCTTTAGTTACCACTGCTTTTACCTTCAAGGTCAGATAGGTTTCATTCCCTCCCATTCTCTGAAATCCTCAGAATTTCAGAAAGAGTTTTTATGGCCAAGGGAGGGTAAGGTGTGCCTAGGGGTGCAGCAGGGTGACTGTGGGAGATTCTGGCACCACCATAAGTGTCCCCTTGCTCCCTGAAGTCATAGCCCCGGTGTTCTGGCTCAGGTGTTTTTAATGGAGATTCACAGTCGTGGGGGGAACGTCTCGACTTCGCACTTTTCTTCCCCCTTCCCCACAGTCCAGTTAAGTGTTGATATACTTGTTTAGGGTTTTTTTCCCTCAACACTTGAATCAGTTATTAGAAATTTGGGGTAGAGGGCATTAAACTAAATTAAATAAAACTTTTCCAAGCTGAAAATATTTTTCCAAGGAGAGCAGGGGAAAATAAGTCATGACAAAATCCTCGCACTGGCATGCCACAGTGCCTAGTTAACAGCAGAGAAGGGGGAGCACAGGCTCTTCAGTGAGGTCATAGTGCCTATTCACGGGATTGGTAAGCGCCACCTTCAACTGTGGAGAATGAATTATGATTTTTTAAATGTACACAGAGCTAGAAAGCAATGAATATGGCAGCAGAAACATAACATTTTTATATTGCATTAACTATTTCCACAAATGGTAATTTACTCTAATAATTCTGTTGTATTGTGATGACGAGTCCCTCAAGCTTGCAAGTGTGAAACCACATTGTGTCACGGCACTTCTGATTCAATGGAGAGGACTCAGTCCTAATCCACATGCCAGGCAGATGTGAAATAAAGGGCTTTTCTGTGAGGTCTACAGGTCAAATTTAAAAGTGAGAAATGCCCTTCCAATGAAAATATTCCAGGACAGACATATTCATCATCTTCTTTCAGAATTGTAGGACAGATATTCCAGTCTTTGGGAAAGCTTACATAAAAGAGAGATGGGAAGACATGAAGTATTTAGTGTCTTAAAGGTCACAGAGTTAGTCTCTCACGGACAAAGAGAGCAGAATGCAGTGGTAACCACATTGTCTTTTTTTTTCCTTAATATTCTGGAATTGATAAAATAAGAAAAAGTCATACTGGGGTTGGCTAAGCAGGTGTGCCAAGAAACACTTTTTCATGGAAAGAAAACTGTAGAATCTTGCAGTCTTAGGTCTCATGCGATCTTTTTTACAATTATGTTTGATAAAATACACCATCTAACTCTTTCACATTGAAATGATGTGCCAGGAAAAAGACAAAGCATTCAACAGAGATTTTTCTCATACTAATGAAAGCAATAAACAACTGCACTAGGAAGTGAGTTGCACTACTGCAGAAACAACTTCTAGAAACATAGAACTGGGGCTGTGTCTCCTGTCAAATGCACAGACACTTAGATTAACTCTGATTGTAATTGAGAGCAGAATTTGAAGTTGTCAATTTACTGCTGAAGTGCTGCCTATTCCTTAAACATTTGCTTTGTCTAAATGTAGCTTATGCAAATTTAAGAACAGAATCAGGGGTTCAGTGTATGAAAATATTCCTTTAACTAGTTGAAAGTTAAACATCTTTAGCTAGATGTTAGAGCATGTTATACTAAAAAATATAACACTCTCAGGAGAGAACACCTAACATATATCAAATGCTAATGACTGAGGAAGAAAAAAAATTTGTTCCTCTTTATCTCAACACTTAGCTTAGTGTATTTGTAAAACCCCCAGCTTTAACATGGGCTGACATAATTTTGAAGCCAACTTGTCACTACGTTACAGAAATCATTGGTGCCCTAGATGGTTTACTGGTTTGGAGTTTAGTTGTTCAGAAGGCATTGATAGGAATTCGAGGCAAGTATTCCACTGAAGTGGGCAGTATTTTAATGAAAACTTATCCAGCTAATGAGCTTGACACGAAGCTGCTTTTCTCCTTAAAACCAAAATAAAACACCAGTTTGTAACCATTACAACTATAAACCCAATCTTTCCTATTTAATTATTTTCTGGGCAACAAATTAAAATGCATTTCATATTTGTTGGTTTGGGGGTTTTTTTCATAACTAATTTTTTCTTTGTTTCCTTTTGCTTTCTGTGAAAGTGTCTTGAACTTTGTTTTGGAGCTCTAGCATATCCTGAAAAGGTTCTGCCATGAAAATATGTATCATATCATATAACGAAAAAGTTCTCATCCCAGCAGGATGTCAATTTCAAGTATATGGTAAACAATTAACTTTCATTTACATTCTGTCATTAGGAGTCACTTACATTTTGCTGTGACTTTATCATGCATCATATACTTTATTTCAGATCTTTACTAAATTCACAAACCATGCATTTAAACATCTCACATTTTTGACATGTTATTCCACATGGTAAATGTCAGTTTTTTGAACAAAACCTAGGAATTATATAAGATTGAGATAAAATTGAAATGAAATTAGTCTGAAATCTAAAAGCTAAGCTAAGTAATTTACAGCAGCTTCATAAAAGGTTGAGATATGAAATGCAAATGCTTTCTGGAATTAAATAAAATATATTTAAACCATGTCATATATTATAAAGGTCTCTGTTGGTAGATTTTTGAAAGACTGTCACTTTATTAGAGCATAGATATTAATAGGAGATCAATATGTAGTGCTGGATTCTAATTTTAAATTGTTGGATAAATGCAGATGGTAATTAAACAGGGAATTTTGTGATTATACCCTTTGCCAGAAATGGTGTAATTTTAACCATGCAGCATAAAGTAGTATTTTTTTAATCCTTAATTATATTCCAAGATTTTAATAGTTAGATGACAGACTATCCGTGGAAGAATTACTGTCAGATGTTTTCCTTTTAAACCCTGGAAAACAATGCTCTGTTGAATACACATGAAGCATTTATTTCTCTTGAATAAGATTTTCTCATTTTCAGCTTATTTCCTTTCTGTAGTCATCTTACAAAACAGTACTACAGCTGCTGCACTGATTTTGCCGTTCATCTTTTTATAAAAATTTTTTTATCTGCACTATTTCCATTTTGCTAAGTCTCTGATTTTTTTTTTCTCAACATAGAAGAAATGTTCATCTCTAAATGACTTTTGTTCAGCACAGAAATTTGAGGATTCATGTGGTGAAAATCACTTGTTAGGTACAGTGCAACACACAGACTTGTGATGTTATGACTAAGTTCTTCTTGACAATGCTGGTTTTGTGAAATGAGTTCCTATCGTAAATATTTTAATAAGACCTAATAAGAATACTGGAGAGCCGATAGTGGGAGATAATATGTCCTGTTCTGGTATGCAAAATCTCAGGTTAATAATTAATTTTTTTTCTTTTCTAATCTGTTCTTCTTCAAAAAGGGAATATGCGCTTGTCTAAGAATGACTGTATTTTAGCTTCACCCCCAGTTTTCCAGGTGCCCATGGATTGGCAGTATCAGGGTGCAATCAGCACCCTGAGCTAACAACCCATGCCAAGAGACTTAGCAGCAGATATGGTGCAGAGGTAATTTAGGATTCTTGCACCTCTGTCTGAGCTTTGAATAGATTGTTTTTTCCTCTCCTAGGTGTGTCTGCTGTCATTGATGTGAGCTTGAACATTCTTTAATCACGTTCTGTTAAATGCCATATATTGCACCTCTGGTCCAAGTCTCCTAAGACAAAGCTTGAGGCAGCTAGCTTAGTTGAGGCAACAAGCTATTTACAAAACTAGTTTGCAGCTCTACACCTGTATTGTCTGAGACACCTCATTTGGAGTATGATAACGAACACTTGAGTTGATGATTCCCAAACCAGTCACAGAAACAGGCTTCAGATACCAACTGCAATACCTTGAAGTATCTTCAAAAATGTTACTGACACAGCTGGTTTTCACAGTATTTCTTGTAGAACATTTTTCACTTCAAATGGTGTCTTGATTCTGACCTCACTTGTTGGTGTAAACCAGGAATAATTTTACTGAAGTCAGCAGAGACACACTGCTGTGGCAAAGTCAGAAACTGACCTTTCTTGGGAGTCATTCCAGGTCTAGTACCAAAAGCTATCAGGTATGTCATATTCGGAACTTGGCACAAAGTTCCAAATATAGGGTCAAAAATAGGTATTTTTGTCATTATCTGACATATACATTGCTCCTTATAAAAGAAAATGTTGATCTAATTGGCTCCAAAATACCATTCAGCAACAGCTGCCAAGTTCCTTTTAATGAAGAATGTGGAAGAATTTTATTTTCTGTCATTCTTTTATTATAAGCAGATACAAGACTGATCAGAGAAAGCATAACCACCTTTTTAAACTCTTTTTCTTCCACTCTAGGGCACCTGATTTGACACTTACAATAACATCCTAGCAAAAAAATTTTTCTTTTAAGAAGTGAATAAGAAACTTTGTGGTTTTTATGTTAATCCACTACTCATTTTTCCATTTTCCCCAAAATTTTCTTGGATGTCTAATGGAAATTAGTGATCACATAGAAAATTCCCCCAATATGCAAAAGCAAACCTTCAGTTTCTGCTGGTCTGTATTATCATCTGGAGATAAAATGGAGAGATGTCTAACCTCTGGTAAAGCTCAGCAAACTTGGAGCCTCAGCCGCACTCATATAGCACAACATCCATATGGTAAAGGGGTACCTAGTTCACTAAAGCATCATTAAGGGAGAAGTGGGGTGCATCATCCCATTCCCATTGCAGCCATTGCCTCTGGCCAGGAAATTTTGCTGTCCACGTGGAGCAGAATAACATGGTTAGAGATGCTGTCTGCCTGTTCTGTGGAAATTGGGCCACTGACAGGCCAAAACCTTCAAGACCTAGGAGACCAGGAAGAGAAAGCAAAGGATCTTTTCTAGCCAACTGGTGAACACAGACACTCATGTCAAAGGAATTCTAGCTTTTCCAATGTATTGGATCATCCAGTTGGCGTATGGTCACTAGTGGTGTCCCACAGGGACACAGTCCTGTTTACTGGGCACAACCCTGTTTAATACCTTTATTGATGATTTGGATGAAAGGATCAAGTCTACCATTAGCAAATTTGCAGATGACACCAAGCTGGGTGGGAATGTTGATCTGCTGGAGGGTAGGAGGGCTCTGCAGAGGGACCTGGACAGGCTGGATCAACAGGCTGAGTCCTGCTATGCAAGGTTCAAGGCTAAATGCCAGGTCCTACACTTCAATCACAACAACCCAAAGCGGCACCACAGGCTGGGGTCAGGGTGGCCAGAAATCAGCCCAGTGGACAAAGACCTGTGGGTGCTGGTCAACAGCAACTGAACATGAGCCAGCTGTGCCCAGGTGGCCCAGAAGGCCAATGGCATCCTGGCCTGTATCAGCAATAGTGTGATCAACAGGGCCAAGGCAGTGACTGTCCCCCTGTACTCAGCACTGGTGATGCCATGCCTCGAGTCTTGTGTCCAGTTTTGGGCCATTCAATTCAGGAAGGACACTGAGGTGCTGGAGCTTGTCCAGAGAACGGCAACAAAGCTGGTGAAGGATCTGGAGTATATGACCTACAGGGAGAAACTGAGGGAACTGGGGTTGTTTAGCCTGGAGAAAAGGAGGCTCAGGGGAAACCTTACTGCTCTGTACAACTGCCTGAAAGGAGGATGTAGCCAGGTGGGATCACTGTCATCTCCCAGGCAATCAGAGACAGGATGAGAGAATACAGCCTCAGGCTGCACCAGAGGAGGTTTAGCGTGGACACTAGGAGGAATTACTCCATGAAAAGCATGGTTAAGCACTGGAATGGGCTACCCAGGGGCATGGTGGAGTCACTGTCCCTGGAGATGTTTAAGACTGGATGTGGCACTCTGTGCCGCGATCTAGTTGTCAAGGTTGTGATTGCTCATAAGCTGGACTTGATGCTCTCAGAGGTATTTTCTAATGTAATTGACTCTGGTTCTGTGATTCTGTGATTCGCATGGCAGAGTTTTGGTAGCAGTAGGGCTACAGGGGTGGCTTTTGTTCGAAGCTACTGGAAGCTCCCCACATGTCCAACAGAGCCAGTGCCAGCTGGCTCCAAAACACACTCACCTCTGGGCTAGGCTGAGCCCATCAGTGACGGGGGCAGCACCTATTGGATAGCAGGTTTAAGAAGGAGTAAAGTTATTGCACAAAAGCAAACTGTGGACAGAGAAGAGAGTGATGACATTATATAAGAGAAAGACCTCTGATTATATAAGAGAAAGACCACTGACCAAGGTCAGTGGAGAAGGAAGGGGGAGCAGCTGCTCCAGGTGCCAGAGCAGAAACTCCCCTGCAGTCCATGGTGACAAACACGGTGAGGCAGCCGTGCCCATGGAGGTCCACAGTAGAGCAGAGATCCACCTGCAGCCCCCGAAGGACTCCGTGCTGGAGCTGGTCAATGCCCAAAGAAGGCTGTGATCCCATCAGAAGCACACACTGGAGCAGGCTGTTGGCAAGACCTGTGGATCTATGGAGAGTAGAGTCCACACTGGACACATCTCCTGCCAGGACTTGTGAACCTGTGGGGGTTCCAAATTATAATAGCCTGTTCCTGAAGGACTGCACCCCATGGAAGGGACCTGTGCTAGAGCACTTTGTGAAGAACTGTAGCTGATAGGAAGAACTCATGCTCCAGAAGTTCAGGGTGGACTGTCTCCCATGGAAGTGACCCTATGCTGGAGCAGAGGGAGAGTGAGGAGTCTTCCCCCCGCAGAGGAAGGAGCAGCAGAGGCAACATGGGATGAAGTGACCACAACTCAGGACTTGGGTTACACATGCAGAAAGCACTGAACTGCAGCAGCTTTACTGGATGACCCAAACCAAGTTACTTTTTGAGCAACAGGTCCCCAGCTGTACAATAGGGAAAATGGCACTTCCATCTTGCTCATGCTGGTGATGGGAATAGCTATAACAGGGTCCAGAGCACTCACATGCCATGGTAACAGAGATTGCAATAGCAGAATGGGGATACATCCTCACAATGTAAACAATATGCAAAGCATGGAGAACTCTCTTTCATAGCTTCATCTGCTCTTTTTCATTCTACAACAGCAGACACAAGTTTTACTACAATGCTTTGACTAACATATAGGCAAATATTTTGTAAAAAACCTGGACTTTTATAGTATTAAAAATTAATACCAATCCTGATAATCAGGAACAAGAAAAATACAGTTTGGAGGTTTGTACACAAATAAACATTTGCAGATAAATTTGCATCAGCTCTTATATATGTATGATCTGAGTTCACAATATTGAAGCTGTTGCCTTGTTAGTCTTGACAACACGCTGCTGAAAGAAACACAGCAGTTGTAGGGAGGTTCATTCTTTTCCATCAAAAATGTATACCTAATTAAATGGAACTGCTTGTGCTTTCATTTTACCTCAACCCTCCATTTGGCAGGCAAGAACAAAAAATGGCATCTTGTACCATGACAGTCCTTTGTGCAACAAGCCGAAAAATAACAAATAAAAAGCTTTTTATTTCAACTTAATCACCACTTCGGGTATTCACAGGCACTATTTGACAGGAAATCCAGTTGAAAATGTGTAGTTCTTCTTCACAAAATGAGAGAATTTGATATTAATTATTGCAGACCTTTTAGTCAACCCAAGGTCCTATTCTAAATGATGACTTTACAGGCAGTATAACATCTCTTAGCACAAAATATGCTCTTGCATTCTGGTGAGATCTCAAGTCCTTACATATAATGTTTATTTCCTGCTGTGGCTCCAATTTATTTTTTTGTAGTGTTAGCAGAATTCCAACTGTGATTTTCTTTGTCTGTTGCAAATGTTCAACAATTTACAGGAGAAATTTCAGGTCATGGGTTTTTTTACACTTTAAACATATAAAGATTAAAGAATGAATGTGCAATCAGCATATAGAGAATCCAGCTTTTACAAGAATGAAATCGATGGTTCAGCTTCTTAAATCCCAGTGGAATTCATAACATCTCCATTCACTGTTACCACTCTTTTGTGTCTCCTTCAACTAAATAGCTTCTTTAGAAAGATAGTTTGGTAAACTGGAAAATACAGTGATAAAACTCTGGTTTTCTTTCTGGCATGGAAAACGTCCAAGTACTTGTTTCTAATAAAAAATGAATATTTTCTATTATGGTTTAATTTTTCTACTTACTGTTAAAAAGCCATAAACTCTTGTCCTTTTTTTGTTTTAAAGAGGAGGTACATCTAACTTTTGTTACAGAGAGCAGAGGTATTAGAAAAGAATCCCTTCTGAATGATGTCTTCATGGTTCTGCGCACAAGTGTGGACTTGTGGGATCCTAAGCACAAGTCAAGGAGTGGGTGTTTCCAAGTCTCTGTACTCCTCTGCACTTACATTTCACTATGCTGAAAATCTGTCTTGGCCAAACTATTTCCTACCTAGCAGTGATTGAGAGAGGAATGTGCTCAGAAGTGCAGACACTGGTTCTTGGCCTGCTAAATTCACCGAGTCCATTACGGATCTCCTTTAGGACAGAGAAAAAGGTTTTATTTCATTTTTTCAACTGCAGTTTTGAGACTCGTCCATGACTATATTGGTATAGAGACTGCATTTGGCAATGGGGAAATTTTAAATCTCATAAGTAATTCTTCCACAAGAAATTTCTTTTAGAATCATAGTTTTTTGACCAGGACCTATCCCAGCAGATCCCTCTAAATCAAATTATGGAAACTTCGCAAACCCACAAACTGCTTTCCTTCCTGTACCCCTATCCTCCAACAAGCAGGAGACATTGTCATTGAACATACTTGCTAGCAATGTGCTGAATACCATCCAACACACATAAGTAGTAAAATAAAACTGTAAAAAAATTATTTGGGTTGGATATTCTAGGCGCATAACAACTTCCGTGCATGTCCTGTAGTTACATACCAGCCTAGCTACGGTACTCTCTTTCAGTTGTGCATAAATGTAGAAGAATCATAGGAACAACCCATTTGTAGGTTTTGATGCAGACATTCTAATATTATCACGTGGAGAAAGTGATAATTTTTTTTCAAATTGTGAGTTACAAAATGTGTTAGGACAATTGCAATTAATGTATATGCGTGATTGTGTGTAGCTCTGTTTATCAGTTTATTTCTTCCCATTTTTATTAATCATAAGATAATCAAATGTTTTAGAATCCAATAAAAAATGTTCATTACTTACTTAACATTGAGATTTATCCAGATAATGTAAAATTTTAGTTATAAATAGACATGAATTATACTTCTAAATCTACATGGTTGTTACCTCTGCACTTAATGAATTTTACTTTTAGTGATATAGTCTCTGAAATAACTTTATAATAGCAAAAGAAGTCCTATAAAGTTATTTCTTGAAAAGAAATATGTTGTGGTATCAGATATCATAATTGATCAATCAGTTTAAAAGACATCACCCTGTTAGATTATCTGAGATTCTAACATCCATACAGAAAGAAAATTAAATGAAGAATCAATTTTCTTAAAAATGAATGCTATAGACTTAATGAAATGTAGATATATAAAAGAAAAAGTACAGCTTGCTAACTTCTATATAGATATTGTAGGAGATCAGCAGTTACAGCAGGATGTAATCCACTGACTTCTAAATATTTTGTTAAGACAAGATATTCTTGAAATATGAATTTTGTCATTTTGGCATGATCCCACAGACCACTTGATTTGAAGAAAAGAAAACAGCAGATAACTAAAAATAAGTTTGGAGCTGGTGACACACTTTCTAATGAAATGCTTGGAGTTCAAGTAGTAAATGTTAAGTTTTTCCACTATGTTCTTATGCGTGTGGCTATTAGAATTATAAAGCATGTTCAAAAATTAGAAGAAAAATAAGGAGAGTACGATCACCAAATAATTACAAAGCAGGCTCTCCTATCTAGGACACACACACATGCACTGCAATGCTATCTCATCAGGGAACGAATTGCATCCAGGAGCCTTTTGGAAGAAAGATGTAGGAACATCTTCGCTCTTATTTGAGGAATGATACAAGGGGCTATTTCTGAATGATTAATTAAAGGGAATCAATCTTCATTGCATTGCCACTGACATGAAAAGCACCGTAGCTGTGCAATAATCACATGCAATTATTCAACTATCCCTTTGGCAAGGACAACGTAATTAGTCCTGGTAGTGTCAAGAGATTTTCTTTATACCCAACAAATTGGCAGTTTTAATCTAGTGTTGCTGAAAATTTATCATAACATAGGGAAAACAATAGGTGAAGGTACAGGGCCCCAAGCTGTGTGAATCCTATCTACGACAGTACAAATTTACAATACTACCAACGTGATGAATGCTACCAATCCTCGAATAAGCTGATTATAATTGTGTATCAGTATCACACGCCATAGTTCTTGTTTGTTTAAAATTATGGGCACGACCCTTCTCATGCCTCATTACTTAGCCTGCTTTAAGCCTTCCTACTTGTTATTGTGGTCACCTGTCATCACAGCCATCATGGGTGAACCTGAGCTGTCAGGAGATGGCACATAGGTCCAAACGTCAGGCCTGCTGAAAACAAACACAGCTAAAACCAGGATCATTCAGCCTTGTTCAGCGCCTGAGCTCTGAACTCCCGTAAATCGATCTTCCCACATTCAGAAGCAAAAGAGAGCTAGAAACTCTTGTAGTGTGTGACAAAACGAAACCAGCCTGTTATGAAGTCAGTAAGCTGTATCTTATGTTCTGTAGCCAGATTCTTGGCAGACATTTAACAGGGGCTGATGTTTAGGCACTCTTGAGCCCCTACACTGTGCCACATTTTGTCGGATTGGCTTGTTCCTGCTGTTGGATTGCTTGTAGTCACATTCAGCTATGAGGTAAGTCATATTTCTGCTAACTATAACAGATTTATGCCAGTATGGAATTTGGTAGCAACTCTCTCATTAGCATATCTCGAGGAAATGCCTTTAAAATTGCCATATTACAGACAGAAGATTCAATGTGTACAGAGTATTGACATGAGAGAAATCAGACTTACAGAGGTAGCCACTGGAAAAGACAACAAGTGCTAAAATTGATTGCATTTCTGAGATAGTACCTGTCTCAGTGCAGACAGATTCATCTGTATTTCACATACTCTCGTATGATGTAAATGTGCATTTACATTGGTTTCTTTGCTAAATCTTAAAAAACATTTGTATGTGAATTTTTTTATTACATATTAATTTTTGTATTACATTCAGTATAAGACAAATAAGACAGACAATATGGGCAGTAAATTTACTTTCAGTAAATCTGTGACAGGGTTGTTTTTACTGTTACCTACCATTCCCACTGCGGTTATTTGAATACTCCTAAGTGAAAGAAAATTATGCCCTATAAATAATTTACAGTCTAGAAAAACAATCCTGTTCAGTAAGCCTAGAAAGGTAATGTTTAGTCAACAGTTTTCTGACTGTCTTGGAAATTAAAACTTCTTTTAAGCTGAAAAAATTAACAAGGATCCATGGTCCATTCTCTACAGAGTGTTTTTGGAGAACTGTTAGTTCAGGTTATAGAAACCTGCAATACTTAGGGCCAGAATAAGCAGAAGAAAAGCACATTCTCCCCCATAAATGCGGTCTATTTTTTCACGTCTTTTCAGATTAAAAAGAGAAGGGAAAAAGGTCTTTTCATTCCTCTAGCCTTTCTCCTCTTCCTTTTTTTTTAACAGCTCTAAACACAACTCTTACAAATGCTGCTGGCCTGTATCGCAACACAAAGAAATCAGTAAGATAACGGCAGAAGCATTGTTCTTTCTGCCTTCAAGCATTGTGTTCAGCTTTATAAACTATCTATTTCTGCTAGATATGTTGCCCAGTGACTTCATACCTTCTACTTCTGCTTGTCTTTTTCTAAACGAAGAAGTAGTATGTTGTCTTTTTAATATCCACTGTCTCTGAGATTACTTTTGAGCTCAGAATGCAAAACTTTTCCTCAGGCTACATTTCCATTTTCAGTGTTTTATAACCTCATGAGTGGAACTGCACTGCACACTGACAGAGGCATACATTACTTGTGGCAATGTGTTGGTTTGTTGCATTGTATTGCATTTAGTTGAAGGAACATCTCCCTCCATCCCTCCACTCATCCCCCACCCCCACACTCTCTCAGGAAAAAAAAAAAGGGAGGAGAAGAAAGAGAAGAAGAGAGAGAGTAGAGAAGAAAAAACACAGCACACATATACAGGAGATTTTGTGTGTAGTGAATCATTTTAAGCCTTGCAGAGGTCTCTTATCTTAATGACTTTCCTAAAAAGTTGTCTTGTCAAACACAGTTAAAAGCTTTTGCCTCATATGAATGGAAGCAATTTGGAAACAGCATAGCACAAGATAAAGAAACTCACTGGTTTGGCAGAATCATGCAAACATTGAACAAACACAGTTACTATCAGAGAATTCTGATTCTTCAGCATTACATTTCCTTGAGCATACTCTATTCTTGAGCTGTATTACTAACAAAGCCTGATGAGTGCATGAACTGTTCTCTTCTGCGTTCCTATGAGACATCACAACAATAGCAGTCCAAAAAATTCATTTTTCTGCACAGACATACCTAGAAAATGTACAGACTCAATCCATCTTGCAGTGCCTGATATATATCTATATGTGTGTGTGTGTGTGTGTGTGCGTGTGTGTGTGTGTGGTGTGTATGTCTATTTTAGCGTGCTACTTCCATCACTTCCATCAAGGTCTGTCATTCTTTCAATGTCTTCTCAGTCATTTCAATAAGATGGGTAGTCACAAAAAGCACAAAGCAGAGATGAAAATTAAAGAATCCATTATGTTGAAAGAAAGAGAAATGGAAGGAAGCAAAGTAGTAGGAGGGAAGATGTGATGAAATGTGGAAGGAAGGAGACCGGAAGGGGGTAAGCATATAATAAGCTGCTCTGAGGAAATCAGAAAGGAAAGAGGAGGTGACTGGAGTTTGCAGCTGTATTCTGTCCTAAGGAGGTTAATGGCAGCAAATGAGTGCTGAATGAACTTGTGAAGAACAGAACTGATAATCGCGTCAGCAAAATTTACTATAAAGGACAGGAAACATCAGCAAGCAAAGGAGAAGTAGTTATCAGCGGAGAGGCAGAAAAGAAAGAAAAACATACAAAGTGGGATGGAAAACCCAAAAAGGTCAAAATCTCAAAGTAAATATCTATATTATTTGCTCTTGTGTGGTGTCTCATTGTTTGATTTTTTAATGCATGAGTTGAAGGTCTGGTGGGTGGTGATGATAGTGGAATCAAAATCTGAGGGCCTATCAGACCTCACAGGAATTTGGTTGATAGTAAGAAACAGAGAAAAGTGCTTGCTCCTTGATAGAAGGAAAAAAATGGATAAAGTTCAAACTACAACACAGAGACTTGTGATATCAAACTTGGATCTGGAATTTTTGGGTTATGTTTTGGTCACTCTTCTACTAATTTTTTCTTTACAAATTATTATTATTATTACTATTACTATTACTATTACTATTACTATTACTATTACTATTACTATTACTATTACTATTATTATTATCATCACTCATGAAAACTTAGGTTGAAATTTTTGATTCAGTACACCTGATATGAGTACTCGAGAAAGAACATTTAGACATTCTTTGTCAGACAAGCTTCATCTTTATCAGACAAAAAAGTGCACAGATGCTGAAACTGCCTACCTGGATATCCTATATTTAGGGTGGTCAGCTGCTCACTGGAAATATGACAAGGGAAAATTGAAAGAAACATCTTTGAGACAGAAAATAAATCAGGCTTGTATCCTCCTCGTTCCCTTGCCCTTTAAGGACCCCAGGTATTTTAAATTTCAGGATTTCCAAATTCCAGGAAAACAGACAACAGACATGAAACTTTACAGGAATAGGTTTTCTTATCATGTTTTTTTCACCCGTATTTTTTTAATGTTTCTCTCCTGTCAAATCCTCAAAATCCTCTGCCTGGGATATGCAAACCGAAGTGACTTCTGCTTCAACTTGCTCCCATTTCAAAGGATTTTAAAAACTGTATCATAGAAAACAGGAGACTAAATATAGATGTAGAAAAGCATACCATATATGAACAGTTCATAATATGCCCTCCAATATTACAGGTATTAAAGGCATATATCGTCAATAAATTATGAAAAGTGGACAAATGAATAAAAACTAAGCTTGGCACTCAGGTTCTATCATGAAGTAGAAAAATAAGATGGTGTAAAAATACAGTCCTGTTTCTGAGTATGACATGAGCACTTAGAGACCAGAGTCATAAGGTCCTGAATTAGATTTGAAAATGCTTGGGTCACTTTTAGAGATTGCTTCCTGGCTTTTAAGTCACTGAACACTTCTGAAAAAAATCTTCTCAGCAGATCTGACAAATTGCTTATGATGAGTAGTTTAGTCATCTCCAGATATGAAGGAGTAGGTGCAACAAGAGAGGTTAAAGAGCATGGATGCATTTCTGAATTAAGGTCAGGAGAAACAGAAGACATGATTATACAGGAATACAGGCTGGGATTACAAGTTTATATGTTCTCTCTAACTCACCCTCCACGTCAATGTGTGCTTTGAAATTCTTGCAGTTAATATCAGGATTTGGCCATTAAAATGTTAAACATCATATCACTAAAAACCCAGGGGCCATCTTCACATTCTCCTTTTCTCACATCCCACACAAGATCATCCTATATTGAATGAAAAGGTTCAGTTAATCACAAACAAAATTTTATTTTACCGATGGTTATATCATAGAATTGGTTTTGTTCTTGGAATTCAATTGTGCTTTTGCCCTGTTTTCCTATTCTGGAGCCACTCATTGGGCCCCAAATATACAGAGCGAAGAGACAAACATTGAAGCTTAGTGCTGTGCAATTTAGCCAAGTGCATATGGTGAAATCCACTGGGGTCCTCTGAAGATTTTGTAGTCAGGTTAACATTAAAAGGGAAATGCTCAGTTGTGGCCCATTCCTGCTCACTTTCAAGGTAATCAAAGGATTTGCAATAACATCAGCTGGAATAGCTTTAGATCCTTTTTAAAGATTAATCCGAGATGTTTTATGGCAGGTGGTTTATCCATCATCTCAGTGCCAATTCTCTTAAGAAAACATCCAGAAAGTCAGAATTTGTAAATGTCATTTTATCATTCACTGTGGGGTTTAATATTATGTGTCAATGTTACAAACAAATGCCTCCAGGAAAAGTAAAATCTCATCTTCTCTCAGGATATTAACATTTACAAATATTTGCTTCAGGTCCTTGGAGATGATAATATACTTCAGCTGCTATCTTTTGACAAGTTATAGATGCAGGAAAAGAATACATGGGCTGAATTCTTCATTCTTACATTGCTATGGATTAGGAGTAATTCCAGGAAGTCAAAGCACTTACATCAGACTAAAGCTGATTAACCAGAGCAGAATGGAGCCCAGTTATACTGTGAGACTCACACGTAAGTGCAATCTGCAACTGAGAATAAATGTGTTTAATGTAACCTTCATAAGTCATCAGCACAGATTCCTTTAATTTTGTTGTCTGTTTATTCATATTACAAAATGCCTTTGTTTAAATATTTCTCTGACCTAGTTTAACAAAAAAGCACATCAATAATGTAAACCCCAACAAGTGAGATGATACATTATATTTGTAAACAGTGGCATGTTTAATCAAATTGCATTGGATGATAAATTCAAGTGCTTGCTTTCTTCAGCACGAAAAGAGCTCATGTTTGTATTTGTTTTATTTATATCTAGCTCATTTAGTTTACCATCCTCTTTCTACTCTCTTTTTCTTTTGTGCGGCCCACAGGTTGTTGCATTTGCTGTTCGTATTTTTCTGTGGAGTGTAAAGAAAAATGGAGCTGAACAACAAAACAGTTACTAAGGCATATAATTTTTGAATGATCTTCACTATTTTTATTCTGAAAAAATATTAATTAGAGTTTGGCATGAAGGACGTTTCATCATCTATTTGATTATCTGTTTCTTTGTGCTAACACTGAAGGAGCATCAATGTAAATAACTATTCCTTACACTCTTCATGATACAGGCCCAAAGTGAAGAACTGTGTGTGACCAGAAAAACTTCCTACCTAAACAGAGAAGACAGGTGGAAGTCTTGAAAGGAATGAATAAGTTTGCCTTTACAATTTCGTGTTGCTTTTGGATAGATATAGGGAGCAGCACTCCAGATGAGACAAAGGGTTTAGCCAGGAGCTGCAGCTGCAGCCTATTCCATGGGCATCAAGCACTGATCTAGTCAGAACTGTGCCTGCCCTTCCCAAGCAAACACTGAACCTCGAAAATTTGCAATTGTTATAGGTTAGCATTACTTGTTTGGTTAAGAGAAAAAAAATTCCACCAGCCACGGAAGTGATTTTTTTTTGCAAAGGGCTGTTGTAACTTCCTCCAAACCTGATAAAACCAATCAGTTGGCTAATTCAAATATTGACAACTCTGTTAAGCCACTTAAGAAACTAGACACGCCTCTGTAAAAAACACATTTAAAGACGAACAAGCCTGGGAATCGCTCTCTTGCTTCTTGGACAGTGTGCTGGTTTGGCCAAAATCTAGTAATATAGCCCCTGAGAGAAAACCAGGTTGCAACCACCCTTCCCCCC
>VZTD01002932.1:751401-992694 GCA_013397725.1 Rhagologus leucostigma
ACTGAGGAGTGTAATCTCTGTGTCCTTGAGAAGCTGCTTTGGAAAGTTCGTCTGGTTTTTTTTTTTTTCCTCAAGCTCAGTTTAAAGGCAAAGAAAAGGCACAATATTACATTTTGGGCATAGAGCATGATAGGGGATACACATGATAGAGTCACCCCAAGACAGACAGGTAACTGGGCTGCCTGCTCGGCCTGGCGGGCCGGGCTGGGCCGGGCCGCGGGGGCCCGGCATGGCTGAGGCCACATCCCTGCTCCATCTTGGCCCGGCAGGGACCAGGCCACAGCCAGCGGCTCCGTGTGGGGCGGCATGGCCCGCTCCCTTCCCTGGTACAGCAAAACAAACTGAAACTTTACATCAGAGACCAGCTCAGGCTGCTGCCCAGCAGAGATCATGTGACCAAACAGCTAAGTTCAAAGCCCAGGCCCGGGTAAGATTAACTCCTTCAGTGCTGTAAGTTCCCCAGAAGAGATGAAACCTGCAGATATCAATCCTCTCCCAGGTCAGAGGAAATGGAAAGGCAAAGGCATGTGAAAAGACACCATGATAGTGACACCAAAGTCAGTGAAGAAGAAAGAGCTGAAGCCCAGAGGGAGGAGATAGAGGAGATGCTTCAAACCTAACCTAAAAGCTGAAATTCTTTTGTAAAGCTATGGTGATGGACTATGATACACCAGAGATCACTTTTGTAATTTCATGAAAGCATGACGGGTGGAGCATTCAAACTGCCACGAGCAAAGATGTCTGTGCTGAAATAAGCAAATGTTGAAGTAGCTGTGATCCAGTGAACAGAGAGAGGTAGTGATGAAGTGAAGACCCTTGCTCCCAAGGAAGAAGACCTCTGTTCCTAGAGATGAAGACGATCCCAGAGGTAGATGAAGAGAACCTTTGCTCTTGACCAGCTCATCCTTAAAATAATACCCCATTAGCTAAGACTGAACCCTCGAAAACAGCCGTGGGGAAAGCTGTAAGTCGAGGAAAAGGACTTTTCACACGTCCGCAGAAAACCACCCCAGGCCGCAGTTGTGCTGTGACATTGAAGCCACGAGAAGACTCTTTTTTGTGGAAAAGCCCCATAGCATGGGCAAAAGAGACTCCTCTCCCTAAGTGAACTGATGAAAGACTATTATAGAGGTGGTAAACTGACTTAAATAATCCTGAGTTTGTGTCTTTATGTTGTTAGTGGGAGGAGGAAGGAGGATCGGGGGAAGAGAAGTGTTCTGAAGGTCTATTCTAACCCTTATTGTTCTTTTTTCTTTTAGTTCTGCTAATAAACTTCTTTCTATTCTTTAAGGTTTGGAACCTGCTTTGCGTTTCCTCCTAATTCTTATTTCACAGAAGGTGAAAAATGTGAACAAACCCACTGCAGCAATATAAAATGAAACCAGGACAGGAAAAGAAACAGCTGCTTGCTAGTATTCATATTAACAGCTTGCCTGGCTATGCAGTGGATAATTCTAGAGAATAAGTTTATTCTTGTCAGAACTATGGCTCTCAGGGCAAGTAGCAGATAAGCACTATACCTAAATGCTTACTGGTTTTTATAAACAATATTTTTTTTACTTAGTTTTTAAACACTATTTTGAGACAATACATGTTTTAAGTGAAAAATCTGTTTCACAAGAGTGAAACAGTTAAAAAAAATTACTTTAGGAAAGTACAAATTTTTAAAAATCCTTTCTCTAATCTTGACACTTAAAAAGAAATCTTTTTTTAACTTCAGTTAAAAGTGAATTTTAAAACAGTTTGGCTGTCTTGGAATCTCAAAATGGATTACTTGGAAGATATTCATATTTGGGTTACTCAGAGGGTTAATATAGCTTAGGTTTGTAGTTGAAACTTGGGTCTAGACCTAAACAAAAAGTACAATCAATGAACAGTGTCTCTTTGTCTCCTTATTGGTATTTTATTTAATCAACAAGCAGTATTTCAAAAAATCCTTCTTCAGCGTTCTCTAATTTATCAGCAACTTTTAGGAGTGACTTCCCTCCCTCCACCCATTTTGAACAGCTTACATAAGGCCAAGAAGCAGTTCTTTCACACCCTTTAGCACAGCCGGTCATAGATCCAAGGTTTGGACTGATATTTAATCTGTAGTTATTACATTACGCATCATTACTCATTAATTAAAATTAATAGAGCTATTTGCTTTAATATGCAACAAATTAGCTCTAGAAATGGGATTATGTTAGGGAGATAGCTTGTCACACTATTCCAAGCTCACTGTCTGAAGAAGGCAGGGGATTTATGGAGGATTCATCACTGCCCTAAATCAGTGCTGAAGAAGGCTGGTAAAAGATGCTTGCTATCTATAATCTAGGTAACCACCACTGGCAGTTATGACGAACATTTCCCAAGGTAGAACTTGATGATAACAGCAACATCTTTCTTGAAAGAAAAAAGAAATAAATTACCTAAGCTCATATTGCAAGTCATTAGTTAAACCAAATGAAGGTCTTGAAGTTATCATGAGCCACCTGCAACCTTACTCTTCCTTTAGCATCTAGACATATTAAAAAAGCACTAGCAATGCTAACTAGTGAAATTAAATTTTTAGGGCCTTTTCTCTATGAATTTTTTTTAAAAGCCAGGTTTAGCATTAGCTTTGTTTTACCAACACAAGAATATATAGTTTCTAGGGAAATATCCATGTATTCTGAAAATTAATCTCTTTCAATGCAAGTTAGCTGAGAGCAATGGTTTTATGCCGGAATAAGGCTTGGCCGTTTTCTTCCTTTCCCTCAAAATGCAAGGAATCAAGACTACTCTCCAGTAAAATTGAATACAAAGTATAAGTTAAGCCATACCCCTCAAGTTATACTTATTTAGCAGTTTTTATTCGTGTCTGTGAAGAACAGAAGAATAAAACTTGAGTGCCGATAAAGTATCCTCATACTGAAGGCCAACTATAAGCAAAAGCAATACGAAGCTAACTCCAAGGCCTGTATGTTTTTTTGAACATTGTCTGCCAAATCTGTCAGAAAAGTAAGCTCATTCTTCCTGGTCTTTGTATGGCACTCTGGCTGGAAGCTGGCATTGTTACTCAAGAGTATCGAGGGGTCTCTCATAGGCTGTGGATTCCTGAATCCAGAACAGGTGCAGTCACACCCTCTCTACAAACAGAACTACTTTGTTTGAATAAGCACAGCAGAGAAGAATGAGATGTATTAATAGCTAAATAGTGTCTTTATTAACAGTGGAACAGCTGGCAGTTCTGTATGACAGCACTCATTCCAATCTATTTTATCCAATTGCAAAACTATAAGCACACCACATCAGGGAACCGAGGGGACCACACACAAGCAATCAGCCATTCAACAGCACTATAATTGCTTCACAGTTGGAAGTTTGTTCTGCTCAACTACTGTTATTCTTTTAGTTTGAATTGTTGATGCACTGCAACTATCTGGAATCTAGTGTTGTTAATGCAGATAAGCTTGCTCAGAAAACCTTTGTTTTACAAGCTAGCCTGGTGCAGGAACTGCTGCTGTGCCTCTGAGCATCACAAATGCCTCAAGTGCTGTGTACCAGGACTGAGACAGAGTCAGACAGTCTCAACATCTTGACTGTATCTCTCACAAAACGGTTATCCTAACAAGGGGAAAAAAATCACTATAAACTCTTAAAATTCTGTTAGACAACTTGAGAACCTTTGCTGAAGACTTCCTACTGAGCAAAGGAATAGACTCCATGAGTCCCTTTGAGATGTATAAATGGCTGAAACTGTACTAGTAACTGTGGTGCAGCAAGGAGGCTGTTCCAGAAGGAATTGGTTTTAAGCATATTAGGGTTACACACATAGGTAATGAGTGTGTGTATGCACATGTCTTAGTGTAGATATAGAGAAGATACAGCAATGCCAGGGATATTAAATTTACTAGGCAATAAAGAAAATTCAACTTGATACATTTGTATTCCTAAGGAGCTAAGAATCCGTAGAATTCTAGCTTGCGGTTTGCAATATTGCTGTTGACTACTGTCTGATCTCCTAGTTGTTTGCAATATGCACACATCCTGATGCTAACGTTGTTCATTCCAGCTTGATTTTGTGATTTCTTTCATCTGTCTGCCTTCTCATACCCATACATGATCATGTTTTTGCTTCCTAACACAGCATAATGCTTGTTTGGAAAATTCTCGAAGTATCCTTCAGAGAGAAGATTAAAAAGCTCTTGGCTGTAGCTAGGCTAGCAGAATCCATACAGATACAAATTACAAAACCTTTCTACTTTGCAGGGTTTTTAGCTTTCTGTTTTCTATCATCTTTTGGAATTAAATACTCAGAGGACTAATTCTTACTCGAAGTTTACTATTCAGTAGGTCTCTCCCAGCCTTTACACAAAAGAGCATTTTAATATACTGTTGTGATTTCTTTGTTATGCCTTGGCACAAGGCTCTAGGTAATAAAATAATGTGCTGTCCTAACTTACTATCTGTTACTGCTGTTTCAGGGTGTCTTTTTTTTGCTTCATCTCTACTGATGCACCTTGTGGACAAATGAGCAGTTTTTATAGGCATAACAATATGTTTGTATGAACTGAGGATCATTGTTAAAACTAAAATTAGTCTCACGACAGCTCGGACAATTCTGAATAGTGAGGAAAATATCGTATAAATAAATCACCAAGCTTAAGAATGAAACAAAATTTTTATTGAAATTGAATTGTGAACTAGAATGTGCATATGAATGGTCAGTAAATGTTAAAAAAACTCAACACAAATGACAAAACAAGAATAATTAGGGAATCATTTAGGTTTGTCTTTGAAAAGAATAACAATTGCCAAATATAAGAATGATATGATGGTTCAAGCTGTAATTGTACATACAAAATCAACTGTGAACAAAGTCATTAATAAACAACACCGTTTTATTTCCCACTGTCAGCATTATTACACAAGTAACCAAGAATACAATTAATGACTAAATGCTAGTTTTGCCTGTGTTTCTAGACTTTTTACTGTCTGCTCCAGGAGAGTCAGATTTGTACTCTTCCACACTAGGTTTGTACTCTTCTAGCTAACATTGCTTCAGGACTTCTTCCTTGACAAGGGGTGATGCACCTTAGAAGCAGATACATAGAAAAACTTGTGATTCTGAGAATGCAAGGAACAGTTTACACCTAGTTCAAGGGGACCACATCCACTTGGATTCCAAGTATTTAATGTCCGTTAGCAATGGGACTGCGTTAGATGCACGTGCCATAATCCATTTCATGCACTACAACACTGTTTCACCATGATTCCCCTGGTAAATGTCAGAAACTAGGAGATGTGCTTGCAAACTCTGATTCTGAAGTAAAATAGAAAGGTAGTACAAAGGATACTAACCATTATGATTTGTAACAACATGAAGGAGAATATTTGGAAAAATTCTTCTGCAAAACATGCTGAATATTTATTTAGGGGTATTTAATACTAAAAGTTAGAGAAATTATAATGTACTATTGGCCCCAGTAGAGTTCTTAAGAGTCTCATCAGTTAAATATGGAATGTCCTTGATAATTCTAGCTCAGTATTCCATTTCCTTACAATCCTTCCAAATAAGCCAAAGAAGGAATTATTATTTGGTGTTTAGAACTGTATTTAGAATGATTTACAGGTAATGGTGCAAGCATAAAAAATTAAGCTAAACATATACTTTGAAAAGTGGAGTTGAAGAGGATTTGGCGTATTTGGTTCCTTCAGGAACAAGATAATTCAGATCACCTAATTGATACCTTAAGATAGGTAATATCTCTGCACTTTTAACACTCTTAGCAGCTACATGAAAAATTAACTTTTGTGACTGTAATGCACTGTGCTTTATCTCACACAAGTTTGTTCCCCACTACCATATCAGAAAGACAAGGAAAGTCTTAGAGTTATAAGACAAAAAAAAAAAAAAATAAAAGAAGACTGCTGTTTCTTAATTGACCTGAGGAAAAAAAGAAAAGAAAAGACAGTCTTGGTGCTAATCCCAGGAACATCCCTCTAGCAATCTATATAATTGGACTAGTGAAAAAATGTCTCCAGAGAACCTGAATGTAATGGTATATAAGCACGGTATATCTGTACAACTTTCTTAAGGAACACCTAAAATATGCATAGAGACACTATATTTGTGTCCAGGCACTGTTTAGAAAAAATTGTTTGATAAACCCCAAGTATTTCATGTATTGCAAAATCATACTAGGCACCGCTTCCTCTTATTTTTCATATTAATCTCTGTTCTTGGTTTTCTAATAGTTCACAAAGCAAAAGAAAACTCATGGAGTGCTTGCCTGTTGAAAAGGAGTTACTGCCATTGGCAGGGAGCAGCATATTGATGTGGATGCCCTCCTCATGAAGGGCACCCAGTATAACCGTGTGTTTGTCAGATACAGACTTCTTACAGCTTCTGTTTAGGTTTCAAGATAGATGAAAGATGTGTGTGTACTCACAAGAGATTAGAAAAAAAAGAAAAAAAGGAAAAGAAAAGGAAAAAGAAAAAGAAAGAAAAAGAAAAAAAGAAGAAGAAAAAGAAAAAGAAAAAGAGAAAAAGAAAAAGAAAAAGAAAAAGAAAAAGAAAAAGAAAAAGAAAAAGAAAAAGAAAAAGAAAAAGAAAAAGAAAAAGAAAAAGAAAAAGAAAAAGAAAAAGAAAAAGAAAAAGAAAAAGAAAAAGAAAAAGAAAAAGAAAAAGAAAAAGAAAAAGAAAAAGAAAAAGAAAAAGAAAAAGAAAAAGAAAAAGAAAAAGAAAAAGAAAAAGAAAAAGAAAAAGAAAAAGAAAAAGAAAAAGAAAAAGAAAAAGAAAAAGAAAAAGAAAAAGAAAAAGAAAAAGAAAAAGAAAAAGAAAAAGAAAAAGAAAAAGAAAAAGAAAAAGAAAAAGAAAAAGAAAAAGAAAAAGAAAAAGAAAAAGAAAAAGAAAAAGAAAAAGAAAAAGAAAAAGAAAAAGAAAAAGAAAAAGAAAAAGAAAAAGAAAAAGAAAAAGAAAAAGAAAAAGAAAAAGAAAAAGAAAAAGAAAAAGAAAAAGAAAAAGAAAAAGAAAAAGAAAAAGAAAAAGAAAAAGAAAAAGAAAAAGAAAAAGAAAAAGAAAAAGAAAAAGAAAAAGAAAAAGAAAAAGAAAAAGAAAAAGAAAAAGAAAAAGAAAAAGAAAAAGAAAAAGAAAAAGAAAAAGAAAAAGAAAAAGAACAATCCTGTTTTCTGACTGGACTGGAGACTTTGCTTCCATTTCAAGGGAAGGAATAGGATTAATGGCATGAGTTCAATGCTGTCTACTAATTAACATGATGAATTTACATAAAAGCTAGGCTTAGAAGTGGTGTGTGCCATATAAGCTGTCAGCGCATATTGAGAACACTAAAGCGTAGTTTGCAATTTATATCTCTGCTTTCAAAGAAAGAGTAGGTCATCTAAGCTCATTTCGTGGGCTCTTGAATTCCCTCCTTCTTTCAGATATTAGTGGAAAGGTTTATCAGCTGTTTTTAGTCGCCATCAGCTTTCAAAAACCTCCATCAAAGTCTTCTGTCGCTTTTCCTTGTATTGTTGAAGCTAAGAGGCAACTTGCAGGTGTACGTCTGTATTTAGGCAGGACAGCTGAATTATCAATGCCTACTAGAGTCCCTTGTGCTGCTGTTGCTATAAGTATTGTATTTGGTATTATTCTTAGTTGTCTTGGGCTGGTTACAACTCCAGCTTTTGACATCTTGTATTTTTGCTACAGAAGACTGATAAAGATTTTTTATTTGATTGCTAAATTAGAGGCATAGGTACTGTAGCAACACTCATCTTTTGCTGTGCCTAGCATATTTTTCCAGTTTTCTTTGATTTTTCATGTTCACTTTATTTGAGATAAATTTTTAGAGAAAATTTTTAGAAAATATTGGCCTCTGACAACAGGAAAATGGACTGGAGCTAGTGTCAGGAATAGGGCGCATACTACCCATGCTGCAAGAAAATAGATAAGAAGTTGAAAAGACAAGTGGCTTGTGCTTTGTACAGCTGTAGATTTTCTTCAAGTTATAGTACAGTTTTTGCAATGCTCATAATCCTATTTCATGGACTGCACTGAATTCAGAAACCCGTGTTGTGACCTTAGCTCTGACAAAAAAAGCACTGCAAAAAGCAGATCAGATTTTGTTCTTGTTCTCTGGTTGGTATATCAGTACAAGTATTCTCATTCAGGGAACTTCTCATACTAAATAGGATGAATCAGAAATTTAATAAATAAATATCTTGAAATTATTTGTAGTGTGTAATGGGACTAGTTTAGGGTTTTCTTTTTTTCTTGTTTTTAAATTTTTTTTCCCCCTGAACTTACAGCAGCAGACTGAGTGATATTTCTCTTACCTGCAGAACAAATGGACCTGCATTGGGATGCAGTCACAAGTCCACTCTCTTTGTGCTGGTACAAGAAAAGGAAAGAGAATTATTTTGGCTTCAGGGTTTCTCAGATGTTATATGGTAACCTAAGTGAAAAAAAGCCAAGTTTTTCATGAACTTCAAAGAATATGGGCAGGCACTCTATGTGACTATCAGCCTGTACAACCTGTTAAGGAGAATAAGGTGGAGCCCAGGTCCAAACAGGACTCATGTCCATCCTGAAGAGGAGAGGCCAAACAGAAAGCTCCAAACCTGTTCTTCCTCAGAGACTCAACACACAGGGAACATAAAGGCCAGATTTTTTTGAGCTTTCTGATACCTAATTACCTGGCTTTTTGAAACTCTTTTGCAGCAGATTGTATAAAAAAATCTTCTGAAATATCTGCAGTTCTTTCTTCTACCTTAGAAAGTCTGACTTCAAGCCTGTTATAAGACAGCAACAGCACTCTGTGGGTCAGTACTGTCTTGGCATGAAGGAAGACCAAGTACTCACTGTGATTTTTTAAAAAAGATTTATCAGCTGCTTTCAGTTCTGCTGATAGTGTGGTTTTAAATCAACGGCATTAGACCAAGATGAACTTGGCCCACTTTCTTGAGCATAACAACATCCAGACTTAGAGTCATTTCTGGAGCAGTTACATGTCTTGAAATTTGTCGGTTTTTTCTATAAGCAGTTTGAATTGTGTTAAATAGGTTTTCTCTTCTTTGACCTACAGCTTTTCAGGGCTGTAGATTTGTTCTCATGAGTGCAGCAAGAAAGTTTCAGGCATCTTTGCGGAGACCCTTAACCAAGAGAGAAAGCTTCCGGTGAAGCTCTACGGCACTAATCAGAAGCTTCATTTATTGCACTGAATCTGGCTTTCACTGAGTGCAATGTTCTGTGCAACCTCTCTCCCTGAGCTCTGAGAATGCATTCATGCAAAGATAAAGCCAAATCCACCTTACAAATATGTTGCAGTTTAGGAAGAAACAAATTAAAACATATTGTTCAAAACTTGCTTTGCATGGAGGAGGGCTGATTGAAGTAGAAATGTACAAACTATGTTGCAGCTGTTTTGTAAACTGAAAAAGACTTTCCCCAGTAGGAGACTTGGACTGTTTAGAAAATAAGAAAAAATACAATTCATAAAGACAAATAATAATGATGAAAGATCTGTAGCTGCCCTGAACAAGAGCAGCTGAAAAAGGAGAGTTAGGTTTGATGTGAATTTTAATGTGCTGCCTAGATATTATCCAGATGTATGCGCGTAATACTAGAATTGCATTTAGTTTAAGACTGTATTTGGTGTAAAAATAAAGACAGAGACTCTTTCAAGCTACACAATTACAGATCACGTGTCCAGGAGAAACAACTATGAAAAAGTCATCGGCTTTTCAAACAAGACCAGAAATAGTGGGCTAAACCTGTGTTTTTAGGCATATGACCTTTGTCTCATTACATGTACCTTTAACTGTGATAAACATCCATTTAAATGAATATCGTTTTCTTACAATTACAGAAGGGTCATACATAATATACTAGGTTCCCCTGGCAGCATATGTGTTAGTCATGCATATTTCATGAGCAATTTTATTCCTCTAGTCAGCTTCAAGCGATGCTCAAGCTCATGGCTTTCGTGTGTAGGAAATTAAGGTCTTGCCCATAAAAAGATTCCAAGGCAACAAATGTAACTCTACACATTACCAAGAACTGCAGCAGAGTGACCTCCTTGTAACATTTGATGGGCATTGGTATCAAATTTCTTTGTGACAAACACTACTTCCTCTTATTTGTCAGTTGCTACGGAAAAAGCATTATTTCCACAAGTATTTGAATCTAAAAATTGTGGTTGTTGCTCAGCACTGAAGGCCAGGTAGGAATGTTGTAGTTGCATTAGAAACAAAAGAAGAAGAGAGGTGGGGGAGACTTATGTAAGTCAAATGTGCTACATGCTAAACTTTTATAGGACAGGCTGCAAAAAAATGTATTCTGATACAACATATGATCTGGGTAGGTAAAGCAACATCTGTTTGTACATTGTGGTGGGTTTCCTGAGGCAAAAGGGGAACGATATAAAGGGCTGGAGTGGTAACAGGAGTAAAAAAAGACTGCAGTATGAAACACAAAACTCTAGAATTTCTCAACACCAGCAGTAGCAATTTGCCCCTTTTCCTTTCCAAGAAAATCAATTTTATCAAGGCAGCTTTATCTGGCTGATATTTTTCACCATGGTAAAGACACTGTTTGGAGCCGCATAAGTCACAGATGTCAGCTTAGACAGTGAACACATTCTGCTGTTGTAGCAGGATGGTTTGGTCTCAAGTCAAAAGGAAAGGTTATTCTCTGCTAATCTTTAAAACACTGCAGAGCCACGCAGAATCAAATCCAGCAGACACCCCCCTCTGAAGCGTGGCTAATGCTCAGAAATCGAGATGCCATGTTTGATGCCCTGTGGTTTTGGGAGATATTTTTTGTTCAAGTGATTGCAGTGAAGAAAGCTGTTCTCCTTGATATGCTAAATTAATATTTATGTTGTTAAAATATCAGAGACACCACAGAAAAATATTAATATAAAAAGGTTATAATTATCTTTAAAAATGTGGCAGCAATTGAAATGTAAATCCTAGTGAGCTGGGAGAGAGACTTGTTTGCATTGTGCCTGGGGCACCCTGCCTGCCTGCCACAGCTGCCATTGATCATTTCAAATCAAAGGAAGCTGGAGATGTCTCTGGTGGCTCGACTGGGAAAAAAGCAAGCAGAGAAAGATGCTCTGTTCTGCAGGACTGTTATCAAAAAAAGAGCTGGAATGTGTTTTAAATCTTGGTCCTGTTGAATATGGAGCTCTTCAAAGCTTTGCCACAATAAATAAAGTTTTCAAAACACATAGAATCTAAAAGATATGTTTAAAGTCCCCCTGAACTAAGCATTTTTCCCTTTCTTATTGTTATTAGAAAACAATGGCATGAAACTAATGTACATGTGATGATTGAATCAGAAGACTATGGAAACAATCAGAAACCACCATTTTAGAGTGAAGTTTCTTGTTTTAAATTCCTGTAGGTAGAAAAAAAATATTTTCAGAGGAAAGGACACACAATACAGGAAAGTAGAAATGCAAATTGATAACACTACTATTCTCAGACAGAATGTCTCTGTACTGTACTGGGCAGTAACAAGCAATATGTATTCAGCTGTCTACACTTCAATAATAGGAGATAAAATGCATCTTCACTAAACCCTGAATATTACTATGTAGACATTTCTTGAGGTCCATTAAATTCTATTTGACATACATTAAAAAGATTTAATCACAGATGCCAGTCAGCTAACCAACCCATTAATCTAGCTGTTTTTCCTATGAAAATTGTATTTAAAAAGGTCTTTTTCCCCCCCTCAATTTAATTTAGTCATCCATTTAAATTTCATGTATTTATCATGTAAATGTGCCTTATTTGCAAAAGAAAAGCTCAGGACTCAGTGAAATAAATAGTTATTTCATTAAAATGGGTACAAAAAACCCTGTGATTAAGGTAATTAATTTGCACACTAAAAGCTATCTTTCTAGTTCAGATCATTAATATTGATGGTGTTCGATTTTGTTCTCAGTAATGTTCCTTGAAATACACTCAGAACTGGCAAGCAAGGATGAAGAAGCAGACGCTTAAACTAGAAGTGGGGATTCAATAAGCACTTGGCTACTTTCCCTCTTCCACCATTCAAAATTAATAACACACAATCATGCTGCGTGTGTCCCAAAGTGAACTGGATTATTTGGATTGTATGGGATTACGTGGTTCGTCACAACTGAATCTTATTTACATATGCAGTTCTCACTGCATTTCTCTGACTTTATTTTCTTAATTGCAAAATAACATTAGTAGATCTTATGTCTAGGTATTCATGCTGCTATACACATCACCACCAGATAACAAGGCAGAGTTTGCCAATACACTCTTTTGTCATTAGCTTTTCATCTGCATAATATGCAAATTGTGTTGAACAGTTTCCCAGTTTGAGTCCTTTCCACCAGAAGATTTAGTCAAGACTCGTATTTTGTTTTCCCACTGTACAGCAAATGTATTCCACAAAAGACCTTGCAGGAAAGGTGTCACATCACTGTTATGCACTATCAATTACAGCTGTAGGCGAAGCGCTATGAAAACCAAGTTCTAGAAAAATTTCAGAGACGTTGTGCTGTCTGTGCCTACATACTCAGATGTACTTTGTGGTGGTGAAGTCAGATGTACTGTAGTGTGAGTGCCGTATGGTTTATTTGTACAGATAAATTATATGCATACATGATATATGGCTTACTTCAATATCTATGTGAAATACTGACTTTCAGCTTGACTGCACAGCCTGCTCTCTGTTCATTTTCCGTCTCTGGCACCTATTTGAAACCTCCAAGAATCATCAAAAAGTTTCAATGTTTTGAAAACAAGTTAGAAAAACTGCTTTTTCTGTCTTGTTTGCGAAATGTGGAGCTTTTTGGAGCCTCTTGACCATTTCAAAGATTGCGTTTGGATAGCTTTTGCCCTTGGTCAAAGACAGTTTCGTGTGATGGAAGCTTATCTGTAAACACTTTTTACTCATGAAGGATTAGAAAAATGCATCTTATGTTGTTAGGGACAGCGTTTGATTCACATCTGGTAAATTTAGTATATAGAAAAGAGACTTCATAATTATTACATTTATTTTACATATAGTCTGTACAGATATGTACATCTATATAGTTTTCTTCAGAAAAGGTCACATGCTTTGAAGTAATTGCAAATATTTTTTCAGCTGTTAATTCATGATTATATAATCTAATAATTTCCTCATTCTGAGTCCTTTCACAGGCATCATATTTGCACTCTCAACTTTACAGGCAGTTGCATACCAAAACCCATGAAGTGGTTTTTATGCCACAAATGGGTAATTGTTCTGCAACTTACGTGTCATATATAAATAACGTACTAAAATACATGAGGATTTAGAACCATTTACTTCTTCACAGTTTGTAAATTGAATCATGGCTTCACTACCAATGAGTAAGAATTAATCCTTAACTAATGCAATAACGTCTTTGTTTCTTTGTATTTGACCACAGTATCCAAAACCAATATCGGATTTAACAACCTGAATGTTGCACTGCCAGTGACCGGAGTTGTACCATCTGAAAATCCAGCCCCATCAAAAAACTGCATGCAGAATTGCCAGCTGCCTTTAAAAAAAATCCATATTTCTACTATGGACAGGTACGTTCAAATATTTAAATGTAAACATATGTGTAAATTTATATATCTTTAAATAAAAGCCATCATACTTTTCCACTCACGTGTACTGTGTTGAACTGAGAAAGTATGTCCGCTCTTAATTTCTACACTTCATGAATGGCTGCACATATAAGTATGTATGTCTCAAGAAAATACTATTGTATTTAGACTTCAAAAATATTTTATTTCCTGTTAGGAGTTTGGCATTTGCCTATATGCTCATCCTACTCGTCTGATGCTTTTAAAATGATAATTCTCGGTCTCTCCTTAAAAAAACCAAACAACTCCTAACTGTGAATAATGCAGCAAATACTTCCTGGTTCTTCTGCTATGGAACTTGTTGAAGACTATTAATTCAGGAAAAAATAGGAACTCCTTTGTAAAGTGCTGTGAATTTCTCCAATATCTTTCAGTATTATTTATTGCCAAGAGTATTTACATTAACATTCAACCATCCATGGTTTAGAACGTGCGGGTCACAAGACAGGCTCATTTCTGTTCACTCTGGACACTATCCATCGTACTTTAAGGCATTTGAACAATCATTATGTTTTCTTAAGAATTTGTTTTTAACACCTGGTTTCTCTCTTAGGTACCTTGACATCACCAAAACTCAGGAGATCACATTTCTTGTGCAGTAATGGAGATGGGGTTTGCATTTTCTGGTGAGGGAGGATCCACTACCAACTTTGCAGAGATGCAAAGCCAGCATCGACAATCTGTGTGTCCTTTTTCCTAGTTTTAGTGAACCTTATATGGACACACATACATAGGCAGATTCCTGGGCCAAAGAACCTCAAAGATAGCAGATGACCTCTATCTCCACATGTAAGAACGTCAGGAGAAAAATCTTTGATAACCTCCAAGTGTGAAGACTAAATAAATTTGTTTAAAGGTCTTCAATGGAATTTTTGCATGAAATCTCTAGAAACAGAAGAAATTTGTGTTTGATTTAGCCATTCTATTTTAATCTTTTAATCTTTTAATGATTTGCTTATATAATACGTGTGGTATGTATTATCTTGAAAAAGATATTTTCATGAATCTCTAGAAGTCTCTATTTAAAAGTGCAGCTGCAATCATAAAATATACCCTTTTGCCAATCCTTTATTTTCTTTACTGTTTCATTGCCTGAAGCTTCTAACAAATTTTCTGGACAGCCTCCGTTCTTCCTTTCATTCAGCTATTGCTGCAATGTTTTTCTACTTTACTGTTACTACTGCTTTGAAATCGTGCTCTGTCTGGAACTGTGAGAATTTTGAAAATAATTTAAAATATTACACCAGATAAATTTGGCAAAAATATGGTTTTAAAAAAATCTTTTCCTTCCTATTCAACTATGAAACCCTGAAATATCACTACATTTAAGATATAGTAATAAGAAAACTCGCTAAAATTGCTTCTGCTTTTAAACAGCATATACATGTTCCAACTGTGTAAAATAAACCTTTCCCAAGTATGTTTATGAAAAGCTATTTTAAAAGTACTCTTATACAATACCTATCACTGGACTTACAGCTTTAACAGCTAGTTTCTTTTTTAAAAAAAAAAAAAAAGAAATGAAACATTGAAGTATTTTAAACCAATCCTAAGAATACTCCATGGTATATTTTTTTCCTAACTTGTTCCATGAATTTCTTCAAGTGGTATCCTCTGATGCATTGTAATAAGGCAGTACTCATCCAAACAGCAACAACAGCAGTCAGGTTATAGCAATGTGCTAATTAAAGAGAGGAACTCACCACAAATCTACTCGTTACTATTCATGGCAAGTGTACAGCAAATCACTTAGCTGTTTGTTTTTAAAATAGAAGCTTTTGTCTGTCTTGTTTGGAAAGACATGCATGGGCTAAAAAGACTTTTACTAAAGCATGACATTGAAAAGACATTGCCCCAAGGTTTGATTGAACAAAATGCTGAAACATTTATAGTTTAATGTTAGACCTTATTTTTTTTTCCCCTAGCTATTCACCTTTCATAATAGGTTTCCTTTAATTCACACCGAATCAACAGCTAGGGGAGCAGTGCAAGGAGTCTTCTAGGATATATTTTGTTCCAAGGAAAATGATAGGAAAAACACCCTTGCTAATTAAAATAAAGAGATCTCTGATGGCTGGTAGTTAAATACTGTTCATCTTTATTAAGGCATGAGGAGAACAGCATTGCAAATAGTCAAGAACACCATCAGTCTCTTGGGCTGCACTGTAAATAACTGATTCATTGAAAACAATGCAATGTGAAGAATGAGTGAGCTTTATTCCTAGAAATGCACAACACAGAGTACTTCATATTATTTAAGAAGTAAAGAAAGAAAAGATTTTCAACAACATATTATCTTATAAGGAAAGTTAGCTGAAGTGAGGGAAGAGTAGGAAAAATCATGCCATATCAAAATGTTCCACTAACCAGCATTTAGTATTAATAGCAATAAAAATAAAAGATAGCAAGAATACTGCTTCTCTTCAAATTCTTTTGGAATTTATTTTCAAATAGAACAACGAACATATATTATTATCCCTTTGGACACAAAAAAATCGAACATCTGGCTACTCCAAAGATAAGACTTCCACCATTTTTTGAGTTAAACTAAATTCTTGGCACTGTCCAAAGTTTCACTACAGTCTTTAATGGGAGCAGATTTAAGATAATACTTACCATGTCTGAAGCACCCCATTCCACTTCATGGAAAAGACGGTGTTTACTGGCAAATAGAGAGGGAAATCTTTTTGTGAGAGGATCCTATCAGTTATGTATCTTTTCCTTAAGATAAGTTACAGATTTTTCTGTTGTCTGTATGTAGCCTGGCACAGATTTGTAGGAAAATACATAATTAAAAAATCTTTTTCCTCTCCGTTTGTTCTTTGCTCCTACCCCTACAGTGGCAGTGGCTGGTACCACTGACATTAAGCTGGAACCCTGACCATATCAGCACCATGGCCAAAGAGCAGTAGTCAAAGCTAGTGTGTTCATGAGCAAGGGGTGTTTGGGAGATCCACAGAGCCAAGACACCTCCAGGGTGTTCAAGGGGACATCTGATGCTGGCCAGCTGAACACAGGTCTCACTTCCATCGTATATCCAATACAGAGTGGCGGCAGGACACTGACTTCTCTTTAAGTTTGCACCTGCTCATGCACACATCCTACCAGAATATCTATGTGAGCTTTTAAATCTGTATTTACGCAACGCAAGATGTAAATATTGGCCTTTTTTTAAGGACATGTTGATTAAAAGCCACAGGAAAAGCTTTACAACAACACAGATAAAATATGGAAATTGCTGAGGGATGGACATTTTTTAGGCTACAGGGAATGCTCTTGGTGAATACGTTACATTTAAAAGGATTGGGTGGAATAGTGTGCAGTGACTGAGAGGAGAGCAAGAGCAAAGCATTAAAAATAGCCATCAGCATTAATAGGGATCTGTGGACACTGAAAAACTTTGGCAGAGGGATTTTTCAGCCTTCTGCTGCATTCTGTGAGAAACATAAGGTTCTCACAGAAACTAGGCAAAATACTGTTAAGGGTTTTTGTAAACTATTTCTCTATCTTTGCACCTGTTGTTTGTCAAGGAATTGTTATGATATCCTAACAAGAAATATTTTGAAGTGGGTGTTCTGTGGATTGACCAATCACCTTGATGGGTGGTTGGTCAGAGGTCCAATAATCTTTTGCCATGCTGGCGACTCAACTTATAAAAACTGATTTATAATTAATTAAATCAGCCATTTCTCTGGACTTTGGTCGTGTCCTTTCTCTTTGTCCCGGGCTCAACAGTGACAGGGATCATTTAACAATGGGTAGAAAAATTCACCAAAAATTAATTAAGTTCTGTTTTTTTTCTCTCCTTGCTTCTTGAGGAGAAAGTGTGTAACTGGTGGAAGCAGAGAGCAGGATGGCCAAGAAGTATTACTAATTCTGCAGGCACTTGAACAGCACTTGGCAGTGTGGCTGGGAGGGGAATGGGCAGTGGTTGTATCATCGACAACACAGTATGAGCCTTGGCATCAATGGCTGTATATGACTATAAATGTATCTTTTCTCTTTGTTTTAACATCATACAAAAAGTGAATAAAAGTTCTTTGAAAAAGGACAACTCAGCAGAGGGAGTGGGAGGGGTGGGTGGAGCAGGCCCCAAATTACTGTTTGCAGTGGGAAAGAGAAAGTTTTTGGAAGATAGCGAAGAGAAGTTGGTGTCTTATGCAATTTGCTGCAGCATTTCTGTTAAAAGAGCTTTGAATACAGGCAAGGTTAAAGGACAGGAGACAGGGAATTCTATCATCTTAACCTTTAGTGGTTCCCACAGAAACTTTAAATAATAAAAGTCCTCGAAGAAGTGTCCTCCTAGAGTATTAATGATACTCTCACTGTATCCAGAGCCTGTGTTACTCAAAATGAAATATGTTTGGAAATCAGCTGCACCACTACAGTATGCAGTAATAAATATGAACAGAAATAAACAGGTGGGCTTGAGTGCATGATGTCTACATGTCACTGAAAATAAACCTATATCCTATAACCACCCATACCTCTGAACCTACATAAAGGTTCTGTTATTCACAACAATAGAGAAATGTATTGTTGTAGCTGCTTTGCCTTGTAAAACACATTTCTGTGTTATGAGGAGAAGAAGAAATATCATTGCTTTAGATAATTTAGGCAGAATTTGTGAGAACACTTATGTTATTGTATAATTTGATAAAACTTTCAAAAATATCCAACTGAACCAAACTGGCTCAACTTAATTTCAAGAAAAGTTTTCTGCTATTATGTTTATCCCATAACAGGATAATCCATTTATCTGTCCCTTGGATAACTGGATTTCAAAATACAAACAGTCACAAGGCAAAATACAAACAATCACAAAGCAAGATAGTAATTTATGCGTAACACTGCAAGCCTTTTACGAAGATTGGAGAAAAAATCATATTTGTTTAGTTCTCAACAAACGAAAAGACAGACAAATGGCTTTTAGATCACAGTAAATGGCAAATAAAGAATTGAAGTAAAACTGGTGGTGGACACATGATCAACACATTAATAGTCTCACAGACTGAGGGAACATGTGCTAATAAAACAGCATTTTCCAGCAAATACAAGTTGCGAAATGATGCTGGCAGAAATACATTTTACTATTGTCCCTTAACAGATCTAACACAAAGACACTACAATAATTTTCCTTTACATGCAAAACCTTTGCCAGCAATTATGTATGGAATGAAGCCTACTTATATTACATTTTTCCAGCTTGATTTTATACTAGTCTCAGCCAGTGCACATTTAATGGAAGGACACACAAGCTGTATGTGCATATGAAGAAGTGCAAGAGAAAAAAACTCAAAGAGAGAGCTGTTGGAAATTTTCCAATAAATCTAAATTCCTGTATCTGAATAGCAGCTATCTATGTAACTATATCTCTACAATTATCTATGTGAGACATAATTTTCAAAAATCTATATTTTCAGTAATCTATGAATGATTAGATGCTGCTGCAAGGCTAGCAATTATGAAAAATTGCATAAGTAGAATGCTGAGATATGAAAAAAGAATTCTAAATGGAAGCACTTCTTTGAAAGCTGAAGATGGTCTTGCTAGACGTGGAAAAATTGAGGCCATGTAACATCAAATGTTGCTTTCAATTTACAAAAAATTTTCAATTTACAAAAAAATTAAATTTTTACTTCTTTAATTATTTTTTACTTCTATTCTATTCCAAATTGATCTACTAGCTTAAGAAAGATCGTTGACTACAACATTTGCACAACCCCTCTAAATTAAACATAAAAAAGTATTATACTGACTGCACAGGAAAACCGAAACTCTGAGCTAGGAAACAGATGATGTTAAGGTTACAAGACTTGTTATCACTCCCCACAGGTCATTTTGCACCAGCATTTTACTTAAAGAGAGCACATGTTCCAGCAACAGTACATCTTTCATTTCAGAATATTAAATTGTAAAAACTGAGTAAGGCTGTAGAAATGGGATTAATTTTGTGTTGTCATACTTATTCAGAACACATGTTCCCTTGCCACCCACAGGTGTAGAAAAGTTGATCTAGAGAGTAACAAGGCAGACCTTACGCTATTATGAACTCATTTAGCAAACTGCATTTAAGACTCAGTTTCAGAAAAAGAATAGGTTAGGTTGCAGGATCTTATCCGGCAGTGAGAAATCCAGAAGGAAAGGCACAACAGGAGGAAATGGCAAGGTCTCTTCCCTTTTATCCTGCCACAGACCCTCTGGATGTGATGTGAAAACAGGTGTTCTTTGGATTCTCTGGCCTTCCAAAACACGTCCATAAGCAATGCATAACTTCTTTCCGGTAGTAATCAGTGGTAATAGTCTGTTTAAAAAAAAATCATAACACTGCACAGAAATATTGTGACATGACGCCTATCTAATTTCAAAGTAATTGGTCATAAATGTATCCTGAATTTCACCCTCTATACAGACAAATTGAAATAACATCTTATGTCTGAAATGGAAGAAAGAGCAGACAGATGGCAGCATTCCAGATTCTCAACATGAAAGAAAATTTATGTTTCAGAAATTGTCATCCACACGCTAATAGGAAGTAAACATAGTTTTAAAACAACGCTGGACCTCTCCCAGGCCTCTGCATCTGTCAGTAAGAGAAAGATCCTTTACATTAATAGACAGATTTACAATTTCTACTTTGAGTAGAAAGATGAGTAGAGATTTATTTGGTTTAACAAGAAAAGGATAAAGGGGACAGCACCCACTAACTGGAAAAAATTCTCTACAAATTTCATCTTCTATCGATGAGCTTGAGTCCCGTCCTTGTCTAGCAGGCTCTTCTTCAGAGCTCTTGACACGCATGTTTAGCTGGATAGGTTTGATTGTCATGATCTGGAAAAGTATGAAATGGATATGAAGCGACAAAGGTGATAGCTTGCAGCATCTGGGGAACTGGATATGCCAAAACAATTAAATAACAATGATTCAAAATCCTGTCAGAGAAAACTAGTGAAAAAATAATGGGGATTAAGCTGCATAATAAGCAATAATCGGGAGACTGCCAAGGTGACTTATTTTTTAGAAAGGTAGAAGAGAAGAGTCTGTACAGACTATTCTGGACAATTTTTTTCAATTTACTGGCTGCAAGAAGGCACCAGTTTCAGAGTATTTAAGGAATTTCTACACAACAGCACATTGTGCGGTATATGCAGGTATATGTCTCCTTTGGCCACACATAGTTCACAAAACCTAGTGTTTTTCAAGTGTCAGTCACCTTTAAATAATAATAGCTTCAGTATCACTAATATGCTTACGGTGAGCCTTCTGGTGTGCAAATGGGTTGGTAGTCTCGTTTTTACAGCTCAGTTGCACTTCCTGTGCAATGGCAACTCAATGTAGGGAAATGCAGGCACAGTTATGCTTAAACAGGTATCATTTCAGGACCTAAGTGCACCCTTCATTCTGCACTTCCTCTTTCATTCTCTTGTTGCATGACCTGGTTGTCTCAACTGGCCTGTGTTATCAAAAGTGAGTGGAAAACAGCAGGACTCACAGTAATCTTGTGGTTTAATCCCAGTAGGAGACAAAACACCATGCAGTTTCTTGCTCAACTCCCATCTCTTCCACCCTAATGGACTGGGGACAAGAATCAAAGTAAAACTTGTATGTTGAGACAAGAACAGTTTAATGATTGAAAATTAAATAAAATATAATACTCATTATAAATAACAATGATAATAATAATATTAATTATAATAATAATAACAATAATGTGAAAAAAACAAGTGATGCACAATGAAATTGCTCACCATCCAGTGACAGATGCCAGATCCCACCCCCCGAACCCCAGTTGGCCGTACCTCTGCACGACTCCTTCTAGTTCATGTGCTGGGCTCGACATTCTGTGGTGTGGAATATCCCTTTGGCCAGTTTGGGTCACCTGTCCTGGGTAAGCTCCCTCCCAGTTTGTTTTTTTCGTGTACCTCCTTACTGGCAGAGCATAAAACGACTATAAAAAATGTCCTTGACTAAACAGGGCTTATCAAAACCCCAAAACATCAGTGTGTTAACAACACCATTCTTATTCTGAATCCAAAACACAGCACTGTAACAGCTATAGAGAAGAAATTAACTCTACCCTAGCTGAAACCAGGACACCTGTACATGTATGGTATAAACTGCTTCTGAAAGCAAAAAGAGAAATTCAAGGAACTGTCAAAGCTGATTGCACTGAAATACAGTTCCAGATGGACCAGGATTTCTGCAACTGTGTGTGATGCAGATAGATTGCTGAAATGTCAAATGAAATCACATCTTTTGATGTCAGCAAGTGACAGCGGTCATGAAATTANCCTTTGGCCAGTTTGGGTCACCTGTCCTGGGTAAGCTCCCTCCCAGTTTGTTTTTTTCGTGTACCTCCTTACTGGCAGAGCATAAAACGACTATAAAAAATGTCCTTGACTAAACAGGGCTTATCAAAACCCCAAAACATCAGTGTGTTAACAACACCATTCTTATTCTGAATCCAAAACACAGCACTGTAACAGCTATAGAGAAGAAATTAACTCTACCCTAGCTGAAACCAGGACACTGGTACATGTATGGTATAAACTGCTTCTGAAAGCAAAAAGAGAAATTCAAGGAACTGTCAAAGCTGATTGCACTGAAATACAGTTCCAGATGGACCAGGATTTCTGCAACTGTGTGTGATGCAGATAGATTGCTGAAATGTCAAATGAAATCACATCTTTTGATGTCAGCAAGTGACAGCGGTCATGAAATTACTAGCCTACATGCAATGAGTCTAAGTTACTTGCTTTAACTAGTCTCAAAAGCCTAGGAAGGCAAGGAAGTCTCAGAAGGCAAGAAAGTATCTGTCTTAGACAATTACTTTCTGAAAACCGACAACTCGCTTATGAAAAAAAGGTTGCTAAAATATTCGGGATATTGAAAATCATGTGGTTAGAAAGAGCACAGGAAGAGTATGTAAAACCATGCAACTGATCATATTGCACCACAGACTTGGACTCTGTGGAGTCTGTAAGCAACTAATATTTTAACCAGCCACCTAAAATTATTTTTTTACAAACAGGAAGTAAAATTATTAAATCTATAAACTTCAGTGTTGAGTGTCTCTTTTCTTTTGAGTAGCTGTTATATCACCCACTTCCACTGACTGTGTTGAAACTTGTAACAAGTTTTTTACCTTGTTATTCTGTGTGCTGAAGTAGTTTGTGAAGTCAGAACAATGTCTACATATTTATGATGTTTGAGAGAGATTTAATATCATGTTGATGCTTTGCATTTTGTCAAGTTCACTCTCACTCAGTGGTTACCCTCAGTTCAAGATAATACGCAAGACACAGGAGAACAAATACTAAGATTTCTTACTTAGTACGGATTTCCCACATTTTTACAGATTACAGAAATGCTCAAACCACAGTTCTGGAAACCAAATTGTGGAAAAGAAGTACAGAACACAGGAAAATCATGTATTGTGTCTTGTGTCAGGAAATCCAATAGGATGTGTGTGGGGGTATGTGTATGAGGGCAATGGCGCTGTGTGTGTGTGAGAGAGATAAGTGGCCAAATACCAATAAAACACTCAAAAGTTTATTCCAAAAATAATTTCTATTTCCTATGTATATCTGTAGAGATATCTTCGGTAAATCTGTATTTATTACTCTGATAATATTGTTCTCATAAACAAGGTTTGTTTTCACTGAAAGGCAGTGTTAGAGATGTACACAGAGCGTGTTGATAGTGTGGTTTTATTCTGAAGTTGAGTGGTCTCTGCATTTTCTATGTATCTCTCACTATATCCCTGGTTACTCTCTCTAATTAATTGCTAAAGGTGTTATCAAAATTTTGGTTTTATAGAGAAAGAAACCTGGTAAATATAGAGAGAGCCTTGTTAAACTTGGTGAGAACCCAAAAGGATTTTCTTGCATTTGAACTTCATAGTACAACTAAATTAATATAGCTGAGATTAACAAGACAGTGATTTTTGGCAGAGTAACAAGCACATTTGTTTGACTCATGTTTCTTTTATATATAACTAACAAATGACTAGTACTTCTACCACAGATTGGTTTTTACCTCTGTAATCTGTTCCCAGTGAATTAATATTTGAGATTTTCAAGTAAATTCTAGGGTCAAAAGATATGTTGTAAAACTGGTCCTAGTGAGAAGGGCCCGGTGGGAATATTTTTATAGAAATGCCACTCAGAAAGTAATTTTAAGAAAAAACAGGCATTCTGTATGTGCTGAAGGACTACACGAAGCTGCAAGCTGAGGTGATGCAAAGTAGGCATGCAGCATCATGGCTGGGGAGCTGAGAGCACACAGCCCTCTGTAGCTTCCACCCAGCACTAGGGACTGGCATGCGTGGTGCTGCTTCACCCACAGCCTCTCAGTGCCCTGAGTCACACCTCCTGAGAGAGGGCAGGCAAGGCAGCAGCTCAGCCTGCAGGTTTCATGTGTGTTGTGGGTTCACTATGGGGCTGCTGTTGCCTGTTTTTCCCTTGCTAAGGTGACCTTAACCCAAACATTCCACTGCATAATGCTGCTGTAAAAACCTACTAATGCTGGCTTTCTGCAAGGCACCGTGACCTTCAGTGAACTGTAACACTGGAGCTGAAAAATGGAAAGCATCCCGCAGGGAGATGAAAATAAATTTGATGTCAGGCAAAGACATTACTGGATCCACCTCTGTAAATTTACATTTACTGAAGACCTCAAATTGGAGGAGAAACATCAGTTTCAACTGGATAGGATGCTCATAGTCTTGCCATTAAAACTGTGTGTCAGACTAGGCTGGGAAAAAGTAAGAGACCCATCAGGATAGTTTTCAAAGCTTTAGTTATTAGAGTTTTTTAAACATGTTGACATTCCTGCAAGGAAAATACTATCAAACCATTTAATAGGGGAAAACAACAGTTAATGAAAGTGCAATTAGTCTGGGCATGGTTTCATGAAATGCCAGGCAGTTTAATAAGAGGACAGCAAATGTCACAAAGTGATGATGAATGTCATGATGGCATTTTCTCAGGCTAGAATTATTTGCGTTTCCTTCCCTCAATTCTGCATAACATGTACAGTGTTCAATGAATAATTGGAAGAGAAAAAAAATGGAGAAAATTTGTTGAGACCTACAAGTTGCACCCCACATTTGATATCCTCCATGAGCAAGAAAATAGGAGTAACATAGTGTGCCGCATAAGAAGCTCATAAATTATTAACCAGCAGTCTCTAAATCGCTAACTAGAAGTTACTTGGCAGTTGTGGACAATTCCAGTGCATTTTTGTATGAATTTTATTATTATTGTGTTACTTCTTTTTTAAACTCAAATAGGAGTAAAAGCATCCAAGCAAACCTATCAACAAATTTTTTCAGTGGCTAAACAACTTCATCATCCTTGAATTGTGCTCAGTTTTCTGTGTTTTACCATCAGAGAGACAAAAGTACACAATTTCTCTATGTATAACATACCCACCGATTCTATCATTTTAGGGCATTGTCAAGCAAGCTAAAAAGTCATGAAATGCAGTCGGTTTATCAAATATTGGTATTGTGTTTGATAATTAAACATTTGGGAAAAAACCCAAATACAAGGTAGAAAAATGTCCTTTTGTTAGATCCTTTTCAACACATTGAAAAGTATGAAACTGACAGCTCTTTGTCTTTAAAAAAGGCGCAGATTTCAACTATTTAATCAGGCAAGGCTAAAGATATATAATTCCAGACAAAAGCCTTTCAGTACTCTGAGAAATCTTTTTTGCTCAAAACTAATTCTTTTTTTACTTTGTGTACAGAAGTAGAACAGTTTGTCAAATTCTCTACAGAAATCTTTTTAGTTACTACAAAAAGCATATTTGCTACAGACTTACTTGAATTCTCATATATGAGCAAAATTTACCTGGTCAAATTTTGTTCTTCAAAAAGGTCTTTTAGTTGAGTTAAATGTCCATTTTGTGCAAAACAATGACCACACATCAGCTTGGAGTGATTGCGCGGTAGTTACTTAGCCTGGCAAATGGCAGCAAAATGTCAGCTGAAATGAAAGACACACAGCCCTGGGCTTATCATAGAAAGTGCAGATGATTCATGTAGCATCGTAAATAAATAACACAGGCTTTGTGTTAAGGTAGGTTTAACAGTAGAGGTTCTCTTTTCACCACCAGCTCATTTCAAAGCACCCGTAATAGAAGCTTTTCTTGGTGACAGTGACATGCAGCAAGATAAGGTATCCTGTCTTTAATGCTCATATTTCAAGGTCACAGAGTGTTACATTCCAAGTGAACATGCAGAAACTCAATCAGATAGGACCGGCATTAAGGATCATCAAAATATTGATAGTAGATTCTCTTCCCTGCCTGTGGGCAATGTTTAGCCTGGCTGGTAATTATGCAGGGTAGAAGAGGGGGGTGGGAAGGGTGGGGTTGGAGAAATGTGTCAATCATGATTTGTCTACATTTGTCACAAAAATTAGGGGCAATTATTTGGCAATGGATCTTGAATCCAGGATTTGTAGATGCTCAAAGCTGTTACTGACTGATCTCAGTGATCAAGTCTATGAATTTACAGTGCACAGCCAATAAAAAAATCATTTTCTGTTCCTACATGGGGTGTGAGATAGACATCAGCTTCTGTTGCTAACAATCTCTGCGATTTTTGCCTAACAGGTATGAACTTCAGATCCATTTCTTTTCTTTTTTATAAATTTGCTGCTAAGCCTGAGGTTTTAATCCTAAGCATATGTTGATTGTTCAGGAGGACAACCTGGTCCAAAGAGAAAGCAGTGGTGGAATACAGAGAGAAACTCAAGCATATGTTGGTAAAAACCCTATGAGAAACACTAGAACAGAAAAACTTTCATATCAGCTGATGGCGACTATTTCCCAAGTCCAGAATTTTTTCTAAAAGCAGGTTAAGCCATGAACTTTAGCTTAACTGAATCAGTTCTGAGTGATGATCTGAATGTTTGCTACAGGGCAGCTGCCAGTACTTATTATTTAGGCTGTGATATGCCCAGGTGAGAGAATACAACAGATAACAGTCAGAATTTTCTTTTGTATTTCAGGTATTTGTGCAATTTATCCTCACAAATAACAATGTGTTACACATGAGAGTATTTAAATAACATTTACTGTCCATTCAGATTTTGTATTCTCTGAAAACTTTTACAGTAAGTCAGTGCTTGGTAACACAGGCACTTCTGTTCAGCAATTACCCATGAGCATTTTGATTTTAACAATGGTCACACTATGTTGGAGAAAAGACGTTAAGAAGAATGTGGGTTTAGTAAAAATCTATTACCCTTCAACTCATTTATTTCTGTTAATCTCAGCTGTTATTAAAATCTTGAATTTCTGCAAGTTTGTCAGAAGCACTTGGTCACCAAATGTTAAATGTTTTTCCCCACTTCCCAGTTTGGTGAGTACCTTTGTGTAACCTTGTCATCCTTTAGATAGGTAGTTTGAAATGCTGGATTCTGTCCATCTTCAAGGCTTCTAAACAGAAAAAAACAGGCTGTCTCCAGGCAGTAATTTCCTCTCAGGCTTCCAGAAATATCTCAGATATGTAAGACTAAAAGACTTCACAAGCTTTTTGCTGTGACACAGAGGGCTGTGGTAAGCCACCTTTTGTTGAGTGATGTAAAAGGCTTGGATACCTTTTAAATTTAAACCAGCAAAACAGATTTAACTATGTAAAATTTATAAGATGCCAGATGAAATAATCAGATGATTTTCTGCAAGGACATTTGTCTTAACTGAAGTTTTCCTTCCTTTGTGCATAAAATCATAACTTCCATCAGCAATAAAACGTCTTTCAAAAATCAATTACTTTTTCACTTAAGATAATGTGACAAATTTTCTCTTCTTTCTATAGTGTTTGTCCAACAGTAATCTCTTTTCAGTCTATCATGATAGTGGATGAGGCACTGGATATTAAATTCTGAAATTAATCATTATATTCTATATTCTAGCAGTAAGACCTTATGAAGGCTTTCTTATATATAACTCTGTCTCAAATTTAAGAGTTGTCAACTGCCTTGCACCAGAAACTAAAATTTTCCTTAGAACTTCTTATCCCTAAAAATTGATACTGAACTGCTATCCTGAAACTATGTCTATTCTTAAATCTTCAATTATAGACTTATTGATGACTGTTTTGTAGATATCTTAAAAATTCTGTCTGATGTTGAGTTAGAAAGCCGTAGATGATCAGCAGGGCCTTGTCATCTGACATTAGGGCTGCTTGCCTGATGGAGGAAACAAATTCCAGCAGATGGAAGGCACTCAAGAAAATTGCGGACGTTTAGGAATACGATTACAGCCGAAATGAGAAAGTTCTGTTTTGTTTTTTAATCTCAGAATAAAAACAAGAATAAAATGGTTATGACTTCTGGGACAGAATTATTTAAAGAAAAATCTTGAGGTCTGTAACAATATCCTTTCCTCATGAAAAAAAAAAGAGTGAGTGAAAACAGGAGTAAATTGACAGCAGAGACATCTGGAGAAAGGGAATTTAAGAACAGAACTGTAATCACAGCTGGACTGCAAGAGAAATCAGTCCTGAAAGAAAGACCTCATAATAAATGTTGCAGGAAGATAAGGGAAGCATATAGAGCAAGGGTGGAAAAGCCATGTTAAAGCAGTCACTCTTTCCTCTACAGGTGACTTGACACGGAAAGTTTGTGATCTGAGACAATCTCAGCAAGATCTTAGTACCTTTCACTAGCTTCACTCAAAATTAATGACACCATGGAACTGAAATCAAACTCAGGAGCCATAATCGGTATTGTTTTAAACAGGAGTTACTTGAATCATTTGGCTGCACTGTTAGGTTAGAGCTACGTTTGGTGAAAGGCTCTGAAAATGTAGAGGTTTGAAAAGTCTTTGAAATTTCCCTTTGTCTCTCTTTTCTGCACCATATAAATCATATCAATAAGGTATAAAAAGAACTGTAATTTCTTTCGTTATTTGTTTTTCAAAAGTTTTTCTTTCCTCTCCCAATCCAAAACAGACACCACCTCAGAGGCTGTCCAAAAGGCTTTTCTAGTGTCTTAAAAACCATAGCATTTTTCATAAGCAAGAACTGTGTAAAATTTGGATCAAGGCATTAGTTGATATAAATTCTTGCAGCTTTCCTGACTTCACTAAAGATAATTTCTATGTAAAGAATATTAGGGTCCACATGTTTCAAGAATGGTCTGCTGTGAACAAAACAATGTGAAAACTGAAGAATAATTAGAGAAACCTCAGTCAGGTGGGCCACTGGTCATATAATAGCATACAAGTAAGGACTTCATCTCTGAGGTTGTTCAACCTGCCCCTGAAGGAAAGGGTAACCCAGGTTCTTGTTACTAGATCCTTTGGGATGGCTTAGACTGAAACAATATTGAATGATTTGAGTTTATAAATACATATATGCGGGTTTTATTTTAGAAAAAATTGGTTGCAATGGTAAGCAGGTATATAGCCATTTTTGTTATTATTAGCTACAGTAATATAACAATCTAAAAGTATCAAAGTATCCCTTTGGAAAATGTATGAGGGAAAAGAAAGAAAGAATAAGAGTATAAATATACCACCATGCATGGATCCTGCAACAAGACTTGATTGTTGTGAAGTGATGGTCAGAGTCTTGTCTAAGTGATGATTGCGTCTTTATCTACTGGCAGTGGGGGAGGCCCACAAAACAAAAAGAGCTGTGGGATAATAAAGACTCAGGTTTAAGTGGGAAAGCCCAGGTACATCTCCTGAGGGAGAGGTTTCAGTCTTTTGTGGAGTCCCCAGAAATGAGTCGAGGGGGTGCTTCAGGGCCTTTGATGGTTTATGACTCCTCCTAAGACATGACAGCTGCCTCTCACATCAGCGTAGTGGAGCCAGTTCTGCTCCATCAGAAGGGACAGAAACCCTCAGGGCTATGTGTAAATGTGAATGTCCCAAGTGAGGGTGACATTCCACAGGGCAGGGTGTGTAAGTGATGACAGTCAGCATGATAAAAACCTTCTTGTATCTTTTGGTGGTGGGTGCTCACCACCTCTGTTTTACAGGGATTGCCACCACACACCCAAAACTCACCTCCTTCTCCTTGGGAGGCAGGGAGACGGTTAAACCTGACCTCAGCAGAGCACCGCACCGTTTCCTGCACTTATGGACGACTGCTTTCAGTCATTAACCACTAACATTTGAGTCTCTCACAAAAGTGTTGGTTAAAATACTTAAATTTATGGATTATTAAAAGCTTCATCTTGGGAATTTACATGGGAACAGTATGGCAATGAAATTCCAGATGATATCATGAATGCTCAAGATACTAGATATTACAGGTGAGAAATTTTCAGCTTCCCCACGTTCTCTTCAGAACATGCACCCTAATCATACAAACACAATTCTTCCTTTTTTGTCACAGATCGAAGAGCTAAGAGAGATGCTGTCCAATGCCCTTATTTTGGTAGACAATTTACTCATATCTTTCTGCTTTCCATATTCTTATAAGATGAATGCCATTGTTCTTGGCATTCACAATTACAACAGTCTTATATGACACTGCATACAACCAGTATTAAATTCTTAAAAAATATTTGAAATTCTTAAGGCTAAGATCTTCAAAGCTAACAAAAAGTGTGTCCAAATTCTGTAATCCACTGCAGTTCATTGTTCCCAGTTTTAAGCTTAATATATGTTAAAGTTAAATCCTAACACTACGTCCAGATTTTTTCAGATCCCACTGCTTTACATTTGTGCTTTCAATGCTTTGAACTTTTGCCTCAGTCCTTTCATGAGAGATATGGCAATCATCACTGCAACAATAAGAAATTAAAATACATAACTAAATGAAGAAAAAGTTTGTTATGTACAGTTTTATACAAGCCATGATAAAGTATTTCAGTCTTACTTCTACTCCTAACACAGGAAATAGGCATTTAGTGGTAGTGGTGTTTATGTATATCAGATGGGAAACAATAAAAGTTAAAAAACTTTGAAGTGAAAAAACTTGTAAATGGCCTGAAGCTAGGATTTAAGCTGAATGGCCACTTTGCAAACCAGCTTAATGAATAAAATATTCTCAAGCAAAGGTCAAGTAAATAAGCAGAGAGAAAACACTTGTAGCAAAGTGCTTGCTCCCTAAACTCATTCCAAATCGCAAACTTAGAAATTACAACCAACAGTTCTGAAAGCCTTGTACAAATTTGTCTGCTTTTTGCTAGAGAAATAAAACATAATTTTAGGGGTTTGTAGAAGTGAAAAGATTTCAAAAATATTGATCTGAGGGATTATATGGAAATGGGAAAGGAATGCTGCAAGGTAAAATATGATTGTCTTTTTCATGCGTAAGAATTCTGCTGGTTCACATTTCTGTTATAATGCTGCTACATTATGTTTTCTCTTGCTGAAATACTACATATACAGAAGGAAGGAAGAGACCTTGGGACTTGGACAATTTGCCTACATTTAGTTCTAATAGTATAATTAGACAGGAGAATCAGTGCCACTGCAGCTAAAAGCTAGACATGAACTAACCATCGCTTTATCTTCTGTTGCCATGGACTACATGATGAACTCTGCAGTGACCTAAATTTATCACGGAATAGTGCTCGTTGCTGCTGTGCTAAGCACTCCATTGCAATTACAGCACATTAGCCAGAAGAGTGAATCTCAAGGGAAAATGTCTAGTCTTTTAATCAAGCAGTAGAAAAGTCAGAGTGAACAAAAATTACACTGTTGTATATATCTGCAGTCAATCTGTAAATGTACATCCAACAGCAGTCTTAATTTTGCACAGAAAACATTTCTATTATATACAGGGGTCATGACTGTACAGTTCACTCACTTAATCTTTTCTGTACTTCAGTGCATTTTTTCCCATATTATATTCTCAACCTTCCTGAACTTTGTTGGGAACACCAGAGAATTAAAATAACCAGTCTTAGGATTTCACCTTTAGACTGACCTATTTCAAATTAGAATAATCTTTTTTTTTAATTTCACTGGTGTGCATCACAAATCTGAAGATGTGGGGAAAGCACACTGTGAGCTGAGAGCTTGAAGACAGGCACAATTTTCTTGCAAACAGCTTTTAACATTTGATGGGATCTGTAAAGCTCACCTTGCAAATATTCTGAAATCAGGTAAGTCATTCACATTTGTTCTAATGCATAAGACGAAAGCTTTTGTAAATAGAGTGTTTCAAAACATTGCTAATGAGTTTTCAAAAAAGAAACTGTCATTTCAGTAGCAATAGCTGAAAATGCTGAAGTTTAAAAAAAAGACTAATTTGAATTGCAGAAAAAAAATAGGTCATGAAATTTAAGGCATATCTTAAACTCTGCCTATAGGCTGGGTAGAGGAGGAAGATCTCAAGCTCTTTTGACGTCTATTCAAATGAACAAAAGAATTCCTAATGCTTTCAGGGAAGGCAGGAGCAGGCACAGAGGTGATTCGCAACCTTAAATACCTGTCTGACACACCAAAGCCAGGAACTCCACTCACTCTGGGCTACCTGTGATATAACTGCAGAGGGTCAGTGACCTCCAAAGTTCTAGTCAGCACTATGCAGCTCTGAATCACCATCTGAATGCACCTACAAATTCTCTTTTTCCTGAAAAGAGAATATTTAAGGGCAATTAGGATCTTAACTTGGGTACATAATGCTAGATGTCTGAAGGAGACTGGTATAAATTTTCTCTGTGCTCAGTGAACAGAAGAGAAATCAAAATAGTGAGTGCCTCTCATGGCAACATAAGAATATAATTTTTAAAACCCAGCTGTAAGTCACGTTTCTTGGTCACCCATCTGGGTAAGCATTTGCTGAGCTGCAAAATCAAAGGGCTTGTTCTTGTTTTTCTCATTCTCCTCTTTTAGATGCACATGACAACATGCTACAGGCACAGTAGTGTATGCGAAACAAAATATTTTATCTCCCAACACCTTTACTACTTCTTTTTTCATTGTGAATTCAGAACTACAACCTTCACCCTGGGAAAGTCCAAGCTACACACCTTTGTGACTCCAGTAAATAAATGACTTACATTTTCTGAAGGAGCTCAGTTCCACTAGATAGTAGAATTATAATATATATTTGTGACTACAACACCTTTTATGAACTGTCAGTACTGTTGATAAAATAAAAATTAAGAATGAGATACTGTACACTTGTGTCATCCATTTATGCTTCTCTCCATTCATCTACTTCTACAATGGCTGCTGAAAACCTTATCATAATATTTCACAGTAAGCACTCTGTGGTATATTCTGTGAAATATATGGGTCACTGAAACATCTTCTAAAAGGTGGAAAAAGATATGCCACATGCATTATGGTAAATTGTAGACATTACAGGCTCATCTCTTTGCAATCTATTTCTTCCCATTAGTGTTTTAAGCACTAAACAGGCAGAACTTGGAAAGCATGTCAGAAATACATATGAAAAATGGAGAGGGAATTGTACCTATATCTGCAGACTGACTAATGTGCAAGAACTAAACTATTTAGCACTGAAAACAGACAACACTCTTTGAGACTTACAGTATCTGAACTGTCTGCGTTTTCAGAGCACCTTTACAAAAATGCTGTGTATCTCAGATATTTTTAAGGTGTAGCTGGTATGTTGTATGGCATTTCCCTTTCCAACAAATTCTTCCCATCTGTGTGAAATAAGAATTGTGGGGAACTTGAGGAAAACAGCCAGAAGTAAGCCTGTAACACTGTTGTCACAAGCTCAAAGGAAGATTGGAGAACTGGAATAGACTTAGATGCAAAATATTTCCTGGAGTGTGAGCAGAGATTTAGAGAAAGAAATCTGGGCTGTTTGGGGACAGAGCTTAAAAAAAATAAACTTAGCTAACAGATGGAAACAAGTGAAGACAAAGAGGGGGGAAAAAAGGAAGTTTACTGAAAGCAGAGAGTCACAAATTAAATTTTCTCACAGAGGAATTAAGAAAAGGCAAAGAGTCTTCAGGAAGAGATTGACAAGTGCAGCTGTCTCTGCAAATAGCTTTAGAAATCAGAGGTTAAAGCCAATACACTAATTTAACTCACATAACACTTGGCACATTTGGATAATTTTCCTTCTTTAAAGGGAGTCACAATTACATTTTCAATCTCACTGCAGGTCTGTGAGGTAGAATAATATAATTCCATTGCACAAATGGTTGCAACACGTCATAGAACAGGACAATAATTTGTCTACGCTAATTCATTTAGCTTCAAATATCACCTGGAATTCTTAACATCCTCTAATAAATTTAACATTTCTCTGTAAAACTGTATTTGTAGGAGCAGCCAAAATTAAGGAGAAGGACTAAAACGGATGACTCCTTCTTGGTACATTTCACATTCACCTTTAATAATATTTAAAACCTTAAAGTAAAAAAAGAATATATGAAAACATTTAAGCCTGTAAAAAATATCTGTTTCATGGTTGTGTAACTAAACATATATGTACACTTGTGTATAAGTGCATTTAACAACATAGATGATTTTTTTTCTGGTACACTTTACTGATTTTTATTTATAGTTGAAAGCTACTTTGCTCTTAGGAGAAAAGCTTCAGAGATTTCAGAGGAGCTGAGCTTGCTGGTTTAACTACATTCAACATCTCAAAATGATTATAATGATGACTACACTCTAGTTGCTTGATGGGAACATTTGGCAGTATAGTAATTCCCCTGCTGTTATTATTTGATGTGCTTTCATGATTATTTGTATGAGGACAAAGCACTATAAAAGGGTTAGACATAAGCAGGCACCTACATCAGCCCACACAGAAAAAGATTCTTAAGATGCCAGTAAAAGAAAAGGAATATATAAAAGCTTATATAGCTTCTCAGTCTAATTTATTTTTTTTCTGGTTTTATTATGGCATATAAAAGAGCAATCTGGGGTGAGATGGAGGCCAATGTATAGAAAATAATTGTGGTTTTGGCACTCATTTTCAAGTACTGCTAAATGTTTTGGAATTGCTTTGGTGCTGCAATAATATTTCAGAGCTGTATTACATATATATGAGTAATACTAAGAAGGGCCAGATTTGTTCTTTGGTTTCTTTTTCTCTATCTTTCCATTCAGAATTTTTCTCATTAATCTGGCTCAAGGAAATTAGACCACTTTAATCACAGAATCACAGAGTGGGTAGGGTTGGAAGCCACCACAAGGTCACCTAGTCCAATCTTGAGTACATTACTTACAAATGTGTCCAGACAGCTTTTGGATAACTCCCAGGAAGGAAACTTCACAACCCCTCTGGACAATTTGTTCCAGTGCTCAGTCATCCAGTAAGGTAGTTCTTCCTCATATTCAGATGGAGCTTCCTATGTTCCGGTTACTGCCCATTGTCTCTCGTGTTGCTCAGCATCACCGCAGAGAGCTTGTCTCCATCCTCCTGCTACTCTGCCCTCAAATACTTCGATAAGGTCCTTTCTCAGTCATCTCTACTCTGATCACAACCCTCTGAGACCCACCATTCAGCCAGTTCTCAGTACATGTCACTGTCCATCAGCACATCCAGTCTGTGCTTCCGGAACTTGCCTATGAGAGTGCCATCCTGGGAGACAGTGTCAAAAGCCTTGCTGAAGTCCGTGTAGAGGATATCCGTAGCCCTTCACTCAGTTATCCAGGCAGTCATCCACTCATAAAAGACAATCAAGTTGGTCAAGCACTATTTCCCTTTGGCTAATCCATGTTGACTCTCTTGCACACGTTTTCATCTTTCACGTGCTTAGAGACGGCTTCCAGACTGTCATTCTACTGCCTTTTCAGGGACTGAGGGGAGGCTCACTGCCTGATAGTTTCCTGGGTTCTCCTTCCTGCCCTGTTTGACAACTGAGGTGACATTTGTTTTCCTCCAGTCCTCAGGCACCTCTCCTGACTGTCCCCTTTCAGAGATGATTTTCAGTGTCATTCCTATTGTTTCTGCCAGCTCCCTCAGCACTCATGGGTATAACCTATCAGGGCCCACGGACTTGTGGATGTCAGGTTTGACTAAACAGTCTCAAACCCAATCCACCTCAATCAAGGTAAAGTCTTCTTTCCCCCAATCCATCTCTCTGTCCTCTGGGTCAGGGATTCCTGAAAGCTGGCCGTGTCAGTGAAGATCAATGCAAAGTAGGTGTTCAGTATGTCTGCCTTCTCTGCAGCCTCTGTTTCAAGGGTCCCTGTTACATTAAGCAGTAGGCCCATGTTTTCTCTAGTATTCCTTTTGTTACTGGTGTGTTGGAAGAAGGCCTGCTTGTTATTCTTGCCATCCTTGGCCAGATTTAGTTCCAGATAGACCTTCCTCTTCATCACTGCATTTCTGCATGCTCCAACAACATCCCTGTATTCATCCCTGCTTCCACCTTGTGTATTTCCTGCTTATGTCTGAGTTTTGACAGTTTCTTGTTCATCCATGCAGGTCTCTTGTCACTTTTGCTGTTTCTTGTCCATGGGGATGCAGAATTCTTGAGCCTGGAGGAAGTGACCCTTGAATATTAACCAGATCTCCTAGCACAATCTTCTCTCTAGTGCCTGTTCCTATGGTATTCTTTCAAGAAGAGCCCAGACAAGACTAAAGTTAGCTCTTCCCATAATCCACAGCTGCAATCTTGTTTGCTGCCCTGTTTCCTCCATACAATATACTGAACTCCACAATCCCATGCTCACCACAGCCTCAGCTGTCCCCAGCCTCCACATCTACAACAAGATCTTCCCTTCTTGTTAGTATGCACATCTTTCCTCAATGGCTCCTCCCTCATCTGTGTCAGGAAGTTATAGTCAGTGCTTGCCAGGAACCTCCTGGACTGTTTGTTTTGTTGTGTTGTTCCTTCGGCTGATGTCAGGGTAGTTAAAGTCCCCCATGGGAACCAGGACCACTGACGGATGCTGTTGTTATAGCTGTCTGTAAAGGGCCTCTTCTACTTTCTTCTCCTGATCAGGTGGCCTGTAGCAAAAGCTCACAGCATGTCACCGTTGGTAGTCTGTCCTTTAGTCCTAACACAGAAAAACCTCAATTTGCTCATTCTCAGTGTACTGCTCTCTAAATCTTCCCATTTTTCTCCTATACTATGTGCATTGTTATGCAGGCACTTCAGCACTTTCCAGCAGCTAACAGAACTCACCCATTGATGTTTCTGGCCTGTAGGTACATACTAAAATAGATAGAAAACTGAGGCATAAAATAATTAAATTATTTCTTCAAAGCTGCAGTGTATAATAGGACTGGGAATTGGGCCAAAGTTTCCTGCAAAACTGAGTTCTTATCTTACATTCTATCGACTAGACTATTCCTCATTCTCTCATACGTGCTTCTCTGTGGGAGTGATCAAGAGCTAAACTCTGGAAGATGCCTGGCTTTTGAGCTGGGATTACTGCCAGAGATAATCTTTTTGAAAGACTGCCTAACACGTGAGAGGACAACAGCCTAATTAAATTCCACAGTGACTCTTTCCCCTTTGTATTGTAAAATTTTTTGGATAATTCCCTACATAAGTTATCCTAGACCTTTCTCTGCCACACAGCTTTCTATATTAACTGACCAGCAGTTCATTTTTTTGCCTGACAACTGTCACAGTCTCCAATCCATAAGTAAAACAATTTCATTTTTAGCTAGCCTCATACCTGCTGGGCACAAAGAGACTCCTTGCATTGCTTGATGGCAATTGCTAGAGTTGAAAAAGAGAGCAATAATGTCAACATTATGAAAATAATACCTACATCTGCTTCATTTTTCAGGAAAGCAATGTTCATTCTTTTAACTGGCTTCAAACACATTTGGAAAGGTCAGAACTTGTTACACAGTGTTTAGACATTTTCTGAAGCATCCAAACCACCATCAGCTTAACCCAGACCAGATATTTTCTAGAATTCATTCAAATTATTGCTTCCTAGTTATTTTATGAAAACACACTGAACTGCAAAATTTTAGATGGCTGTATTTTATTTTACTTTGGCACTGTTTACTGAAGGTCTGAGCATCAGTACATTCACAATTGAAGCTTTTTAAGGCCTCAGGATGTAATATGAAATTAGTGCCCTGAAAGACAACTTTTTACAGAACGCTTCTTCAGAAGATATTAAATTAATTCTTAAATAGGTAGGCAAAAGGTACTAACAAATTATCTCCTCTCACACTTCTATGTTTCTAGTGTATAATCATTATGCCAGTACATAATGCAAAGGGTTATAAACGTTGAAGGAATAGGCATCATATTAGGTTGAAAATCAGGCACGTTTGTTTCGTCTGGAATTAAGGCTGGTGACAACATAAACACATTTAGTCTTTTACTCTTATAGTGAGAAATATTCCTGAGCTCCGAACAGCCTTCTATGATTTGTTCCTTTGTACCTATGTACCTTTTTCTTTCAAGGTTAACACTGCAAAGAAAAAAAAGTAAAAAAAGAAACTCGTTTCTCCCTTTAATGCTTCCCATGTCTTTTGAGAGGCTAATATATTTTCTAACCACATTACAATGAGTTTGCTTTCTAAATGAATCTCCAACAGAGAATTCATTCAGATTACCAGTCTGTCATCTTTCAGAAGCAGACTAAAGATGCTGAGATTTTGAAAAGATTCAGTGGTAATGGACCTGCTATTTTACTGTTTGGCACCTCTGTGCTATGCAATATTTTGAATTCCCTTCCCTTACCTACGTATTCAAACCTTTTCAAAGGCAGAACAGGTGCCTGCTCCCTTCCAAACAAGTAGATTCTGAGAGGTCACCTTTAAAATAACCCTTTTCCTCCACTCACGATCTCAATTGTTTTCTTCTTTCTTTGATAACACTGACTTAATAGTGATAAAATCAACTGTCACTGTAGGGTTTTTTTCCATAGTTTACCCACAATGCATAGATCACAGATAAAAGCAAGCATGATCTTTAATTCTGTATGCCATGAATTGTCATGAATACTGACTTTTGAAGTCTGCTGGTCTTTTCTATAGTGCATAGGTCAACAACTCCAAATATGATAGCAAGAACTGGACAATGGGAGTGAGTACAAGGACACCAACTCCTTACTGCTTCCCTGTCGGGCCTTCACATAGTGTAGATGTAGTTGCTGCAGGTAGAGATTAAAGACTCACAAACTTTTGCCAGGCTCACTGTAGGTAAACGGCTTTCAGAGCTCCTGTGCTCATTTGCTTACCCTCGAAACAGAAATTTCCAGCACAGTTCAGCAAGCATCGCCTAAAAAAGAGAAATGGCTTTCTGATAATTTAGTTTTATGTTTTTCTGATGGACACTGCCCCCAGTCACAGAGAGCATCACACCATGTCAGGGATGAAACTATTATTTTGAAACATGAATATTTGTCTGATGTAACTTATACTGATATCACCTACACTATAGTTTGAGCCGAACATTATGGCTTTCACATGAGAAAATTTGCTCTTTATATCTATTGAATTAAGGCAGTTAGTAAATACATGAATTATGGTTTGGTTTTGAATTTATAAAAAAACGTTGTCCAAAATTATGTTGGGAAAATAATTTTGTTAGCATCCTCTGTAGTTCTTCAAAAGCAGCTACTACCAATATACTTGATAAAATTGTTATAAATACTCTGAAATAAACTGTTATGAACACATTTCTTCATGAAACAGCATTCATTAAAACTGGATATGCTCTTAGGTGGAAATGACACTTTACCATCTAGTCATTTTTCCAAAGTCATCTATACTTTATAATATGGTGTTAACAATGCAAACGGTAGCAAACCAGTCATCTTCTGTGGTCAAAATGCAAATCAAACAGACTATCTACAAAAAAATATATCTATTAAAAGGATGCTGTCTGCAGTTAGGACTTACTGCCATTCAGATTCATAATCTGTATTCTTATTGTTTACGTGCTGAAGCTTCTCTTCTTCAAGTAATTTTCTCAAATGTTGATTTAGAAAGAAAATTATCAACCTAGAACTAGCCAGCAGAATACATTATATTCTTGTATATTTTAATGATATAAATTCCTCAGTATATTGACATGAAGACATTGAGATAGTTACTGCTGACTTAGGAACACAGTAGGGACAGACCAACCGGCCGAAACTCAGATTTAAATGTATGTACCAGATGCTCAGCTGATGCAAAAGTAATCATGTCTCCCTCACATAGAGCCCAGCCGCACAGCATTGTACCAGGTAACCTTCTGTCCCTTTCTGATCCACATCTCAGGACTAACAAAGGCTGCTCAGTTTGTATGAAGAATTTTAATAAAAGTAACAGTAGTAAAGGGTTGTACTCTGGTGTGTGACCTGGGGGATGAATCATGATGTATTAGGCATGGTTTTACTGAATGCTGCCATGAAGCCCTAGTGTTGGCTGGGAGGGGCAGTAGCATGTGTGCTCCCAAAACGACTGAGTTGTTAACAGGTGTGTGATTCTCCTCTCCTCCACGTTTTGTCATTGCTTAGGCCAGCCCTCTCTATTAAGAAGGCAGAGAAAAAACAAAAAGAACTCTGTCTTGCCTTTTATTTTTTCTTGGGCGTTGCTTTCAGATGAGAATTGCAACAGGATCAGGTACTCGGGTTTGGAAGGACACAGCACGACAACAGCAAATGGGGAAGCATTACAGTTCACATAAAGCAGCTTGTTTTATATAGTTAATCACCTGCTTAAGCCAAGCTGCTGTTTTGTCTGATGGTCCTTGCTTTGCAAAGCAGAACTGGATTTCATTCGTGAGTGACCAATTGCCTACTCAGACATCCATCTGTGTTTTTCCTGCTACACCAACGCATACGGAACAGAAGGTTCACAAAGCAAAAACAGAATATTTTGATGATTACATTTAACTGATTTTTGTATGTTAAAATACTGAGTGAGTAGTGGCTGCTTACCTGGCAGCCTGCCATTATGAATACAACACCATATTTTTTATTTCTATAGGTCACAACACCAAGAAGTATCATCCTTGAAAGCGCTAACCTTTCTGTTTCTGGACACACTGTGACTCATTAACTGTACCTTTTGCTATTCCAGAGGGTGTTACAAAAGTTATTACCATCACTGCAAATACACATTGTTGTTTAGGATGTACTGAGAATACATGACTAGATTTTAACCAGATTTCATTGTCACAACCATTTCAGCAGACCTTTCTTCTGACTCTTACATATTAAGGCTGTTTTCACTTGTAGACTGTGTTTTAGAACTGAAGGGAAATAACACAGTTGGTTAACCACAATTTAAAAATAAAGATGAAGTCCTTGAAAACAACCAACATACACAGGCAACTACGGGATATCATTTAGTTTTCTTCCTGCCCAAAGGCAGAATCAATTATGCTATTGTCAGCCTTGACAGATGTGAGTCTGACTTGTTTTTGAGATTTCCAGTGTGTGGGGAGCTCCCCAGCTCTCTTCTCCCATGCTTTGCTGTCCTTATCCTTTAGAATGTGATTTTTTCACCAGTGGTTTGAGGCTACTGTCTCTTGTTCTGCCTGCCACAGGCATAGAAAGGAGAGGTAAGCAGGGTCTGACTTACATCTCCAATCTATGTCTTTGTACCCTATCTGTTCCTTAGCCAGAACACTTGTCCCCTACTTAAGGGTTCCTACCATCCATCCCTGAGACTCTAGGCATGAAAAATGCAGCAAGTGTAAAATATATGCCATCCAATTTGCCAGGAATTATTCATTATTATGGTGGCTGAATAAATGCTAATACTGCAATTAAATATCCCCATTTAAACATCTCAGCATTGGAAGGGATTGTAAAACTCCTGAGACCATAGTACAATATAATGGAAAGAAAGGTGTTAAATGTTCCTACTTTTGTTTTACATAAAGATGTGTACATATCTATATATTGCTTTTCCATTTGCAAACTAGCACATGTATGTAATGTATTATTACGTGTATTAATTTGAGCCCATACTACCGACTTTTTTCACCAGCAACACAGTATTTCAGGCTTCTCAAATATCTGCTCTCCCCCAGCCAAAAACCCCCAACAGCTGAAAACATAAATCTTGGAGTCAGCAAATTAAAAAATAGATGTTTTATTACACCACAGCATTTCCCTCAACTTTCTCTGTGGTATCATTTGAAGCCTGCTTTCTAAAACAGAAGTTGAACAAATGAATCCTTCTGTCCTCACTTTCAGTTGTCAGCAGTGTTTCAGTGTGAGATGAAATAAATTTCCAGTCTCTTTCATCTTCTATAATCAGCTCTGCACAGCTGAGTACACCCACAGCCCTGCGAGCTGCCTCTGCCAGCACTAATTCTATGTGGAATGGGAAGTCTTTGTTAGTGTCATGTTTCTAAAGTTCTACACAGGAGCGGCTTTTATTATTTTTATTTCTCCCTCTTTCTCCAGGGCACTCTTCTCTGACTGATAAGCTATTGTACAACCCATTTCGAGCAGGAGACAAGCTTTTATGTGCACATGTTATTTTCAAAATGTGCTTTGTGCAGGGGGCTTCTATTCCAATGGGTCACACCATCACTGATATTATCAATGCTTTCCAATATAGTACTTATACATTGGCAATTGTTTGAAGAAGCCTTCAACCAGTCTAACAGCAGGACTGAACATCTCATTTTTCAGAAGTGTGAAAGCTCTCGATTCATTGCTGCCACATCAGTGCAGGGCATTGTGGATATTTACTCATCATAAGGTTATTTTTGTCTTTTCACCATATTTGCCCTGTTCAAGAACAGTGCAAAAGACACCAGGCAAGGGAAGACCGATGCTTCTAGACTCGCAGGAATGCTAAAATCCCCAGGGTGTTACCTCGTATGAAATTAGTCCTTGGGGTAGTGAGAAGCAGTCAGCTGAAAATCTGTCACTAAACATACAGAGACGTGGAGATGGACTTTGTTGATGCACTCACTGGCCCAGGTGATGGGTAACACAGCTGTAGCATCCTAGCCTCCGGGTCATCAGCTCAAACCAAGGGCAGGTCAACAGAGTGAAACACGTTGTGGGCTTCTGTGCAAGTCCCAGCAGACACACTGAGAGAATCATTCTACCCACCATTCTTGCTGGCAGCCTCGGAGAGCATGGGAAAGGCCTGTTTGTCACAAAAACTGAACTATGTTATTCTTCCTTCCCAGAGTTAGCCCTTGAAGGACAAAACCGTACAACCTTTGATATTTCAATGGTACCTTCTATAACCAGGCTAAGGACTGAAGTTTTCAGTCACTTAACCTATCCTGGTATGCATTAGACAAAGGTAGTACAGCATGCTACATCTCAGTAACCAATGAGTTGAAACAGTCCACTAAAAGGAAAATAAGACAGAGCAACAGACCAACTTTTCACAACATTTTTACTTTAAAACAAATAATTTTCTGCATGTTAAAAGATGTCAGTAATAGAAGGTTAAGATTTGTCCGCTGTCTGGTTTCTCATGGGCTGGTATGTTCTGTGCAAACAAGCACATTCATTAAGCAGTGAGACCTAAAAGGAGGGGCAGTTTTATCATAAAATAATAACAATAATAACAATAACAACAATAATAATAAATAATAATAATAATAATAATAATAATAATGGCCAATTATGAGGCAGAAACAGAACACCTCACGACCCCATAGAATTTGATTATCCCAAGACATAAAAAACAAACATTTTTATTAAAAATTATTTAAAAAGCTATTTATTAATGTTCTTAGAATTAAGTAGCTGCTCTTCAGGAAATTCATATTTTAGCATTTGATTGAGAGAAAGCTGACCATTAAAAAGGCAGATATCATGATGAAAGTCTGTTAAAGACCATCCAACCAGGATGAAGAAGCTGAAGTATCCTATAAGCAGCTGTGAAAATCTTGCAGTAGCTGGCTCTTGTTCTCCTGGGGGACTTCAGTTTACCAGATGTATGCAGGAAATACAATAAAGCAGAGAGGAAACAGCCCACGACTTTGCTGGACTGACTGTGTGGAAGGTAACTTCCCAACACAGCTGATGAGTGAGCCAGCTAGGGAATGTACCCCACCAGACCTGTTCTTTGTGAAAAGAGATGCACCCGTGAATGATAGAATCATGGATTCATTTACATTGGAAAAGACCTCTAACAGATGGTGATTCAGCCACTTTCTGGGCAGCCTGTTCCGGTGCATGATAACACCTTCAGAGAAGAAATTTTTCCTAATAGCCAATCTAACTCTGCCCCAGTGCAACTTGAAGCCTTTTCCTCTTGTTCTGTGGTTTGTTACTTGGGAGAAGAGACCAACTCCTGCTTTTCTACACTCTCCTTTCAGGTAGATGTAGAAAATGATACGGTCTCCACCGAGCCTCCTTTTCTTCTGGCTAAACAGGTCCAGTTCCCTCAGCTGCTCCTCACAAGACTTGCACTTTAGATCCTTCACCAGCTTCACTGACCTTCTTTGGACACAATCCAGCACCACCCCGGTTAGTATTTAGAATACATGTAGGCATAGCACTTAAAGACATGGTTTAGTGCTAGACTTGGCAGTACTGGGTTAAGGCTTGGACATGATAATTTTAGAGATCTCTTCCAACCTAAATGATTGTGTGATTCGGTGATCAAGGGTATTGTGTGGCAAGTATTATATAGTAATTATAGCAAGGCTTATATATTATTCTACCTTTTAAAAATGTTTTAAGAGGCTATAAAATTTCTCTCTGTGACAAGTAGTTTTCAGTCTTGAAGTCATGGCTGAAAGTGCTGTTAATATCTTCTAAATTACTACGTATTCACTGTTGACCTCTAAATTGCCTGATTGACCTTTGGGCACAAGGGAAAAGAAAGGTATGAATTTTCCAAAATTCGTGCATCATTAGTTCACTGGCTTCCACTCTTCTCAGAGATGAGTGGTGCAGCAGGCAGTCACTGTGCTGTTAGAGCTACTGGGAGAGGGAAAAGCAGGTTTCTGGTAGGTCTCGCTCTCTGCTCACTGACAAATTCTGAGATGAGGACTTTCTGGAGAATACATTTCACCTCCTGGCTCTGATGATTTTGTGTGTGCACATTCCCACCCAGCTATGTTGAACAACACTAAGGAAGACATGTCCCTACAACCCCACCTCCAGAGAATTTTCTTCTGCTTGAATGCTGCAAGCCTGGCGTTTAAAAGCTGAATGGACATCTCAAGGGAAAATATTTTTATTTTAAGGGTAACCATGCCTTCACATAGGCTGCCAAGTATTTATAAGTATCCCATAAACACAAAACGTAGATATGAAATGTCCCTGCCATTGTAAAATCACTTACAGATCAGAATAATAACATCTTGTTAACATTTCATGGTTATAAGTAGGCAAAGTGGTGGAAATGCAAGTCCTGTAGCTACATTATAGAAGGAAATTATCCAGACCAAATAGGATACCTAACTACCAGCTATGTCAGAACCTAAAGTCAGATTTGAATTTTGTTCTTCATAAAAGGCCAAAACAAAATTCCCAGAGTTGAACTTCCTTGAACTTTGGAGTATGTAAAATCTGAATTAAAAACAGGAATGCTGAGTCAATTTGTAATGTCATGAAAAGTTAAACATGGATAACACAGTGATACAAATAAAGTGTAAGGAAATTCAAAATAAAGTATCATTGTGACTTCAGACCACTGCACAGAGAATTTTAAATTTTTCACCACAGGTTTATCTTGCCTGTTCTTCAATTAGCTAAAATGCACTTTACAGAAATCGCTATCATTGGTGTAAATATTATCATGAAAAAGAGGAGTATAATTATGTCAGAATTTACATGTCTCAGAAAATGACTAACTGGCATTTATTTCTGAATCGATAAAATCTTCCATGCTTCTAGAAGGTTGTTGCTTGCTCTCAATAACGAAATCAAACAAAGGTCAGAGATTCCCACCACAGGCTCAAGATTATCCTGGAAAACAGGGCTGAAGTACTTGGACCTGACCAAAGGAGCAGGCTATCTTTTTCCAGCCACCTTTAATGGGAACTGAGCATGTAGGTGTGAAGGCTTCAGGGCTTAACTCCTGGCTGTGGCTGCTCACAGGATGTGGGCCCTTTACCCAAGGTTCAGGCAGATCCAGCCAAGATGCAAATACAGATCCAGTCGCATCATTTCCTGTCACTGTGAACTTGCCCCCCTGTCTTGGGGTGACTCTATCATGTGTATCCCCTATCATGCTCTATGCCCAAAAAGTAGTATTGTGCCTTTTCTGTGCCTTTAAACTGAGCTTGAAAAAAAAACCCAGATGAACTTTCCAAAGCAGCTTCTCAAGGACACAGAGATTACACTCCTCAGTTTTTCGTCTGACTGCGGAAGGCACGAAGGGAGCACCCTGCTTGCTTTTTTCTTCAGCCAGCTGGTTTTATTTTTCCCCTCTTGGTGTGAGACGGAGAGCTGAATTTTGTTTCCTGGGACTTTGGTTTTTTTTTCTTCCCTTCTTCTCTTCTGAACTGTTTCAACAACATCAGAACACATCAGGAGAATTTTCTCCCCGAGGCCCGGGGCTGGGCCCACGCCCTCACTGACCAGCTCCGAGGAGGAGAGAGACCACACCTACAGAAGGACTCTGAAATCTTCCCAGGTTTCTCTCTATAGCGGGGGTTTTAATTCATTATTTAGCATCATTATCCTTTTCCTGTGTGTTTGTTAAAATAAATAGTTTTTATCTCTTTCCTTTGAGGAAAAATTTCTTTTTCCCCGAACCCTGTGGGGGGGAAGGGTGGTTGCAACCTGGTTTTCTCTCAGGGGCTATATTACTAGATTTTGGCCAAACCGGCACACCCCCGAAAAAGCAAAACAAAGACAAACAAACGAAAACCACAGCAAAACCAAACCAACCAACCAAACTAAAAAACCCCCAAACCCAAAACCACAACCGAACAAAAAACCACATACACAACAAAAAGACTAAACAACCAAATAACCAAACAAACAGAAAACAAAATAAGCAAGAAGGCCCCGTTTATGGCTCTGAAGTCCTGTGGCTGATGTCCACAACAACATATAACTTCTCTTTTTTCTACCCCTGGCTAAAAAAGAGCAACCACCTACCTGCTTTTGGTAAAGCTATTAAGGTCCATCACCATAGTCAGGCAGGAGCTAGATTGCAACTATATTGTTTTTGTCAAAATTTAGTTTCATCCAAGCAATCTTTCCAACCACTAGGGAAAAGAAGGTCAGGATAATACCTGAAAGTAAATGAAATCAGTGCCTTTCTCCCAAAACAGGAAGATTTTTGAAAGAATTTGGACTAGCAGACTGTTTTCTCTTGTTTAACAGCATCTGGGATAAATGATAACCTTCTTTGCACAAAAATCTTGTTGCTTCAGGCTATCTACTGTAACAAATATTAAATCAAATCCATATGCATAACACGACAAACAGACATGCATGCAGTAGCTACATTTTTGCTACTGTTGAAATACTTAAGAAACCTGCTGCAAACTGGTTCCTTTAAGCTTGATCACAGATGTATTTGAAAAGTTTAAAGCAAAATTAAGATGCAGTGTGACTACTACTATGTATTGCAGTTAACACAAATCAGAACATTAAATATTAGCAGGGGATATAGCCTAGTACCAGTATTTGTTCTTTGTATAACACTAATTTCATCACTAATTTCTAATGAATAATTTTATTAGTTAAAATAAGCAGTTTAATACTCAGAAAATGGTTATGTTCTACATAATTTTTTCCAAATACTGATCTGTCTCATTCCCACATGCCTGTTTTCTACAAAAAGACTCTTTGTAAACCATGTGAATTGAATTTAGCTTTTCTTAATGTGGTTTACTAAAGAGCAGTACACTTGGTATAACAATAATATCCAGCTAAATGAATATTTAATAGCTGGAGCTGGGATCTAAGTAGATTAAATGAAAGGAACTCAGTGAACAGGTGCGTAGTTAGATCTCGGCACATTAGATGTCACTAAACACAGCATTTGTTTTATACGTTTTTCTAGTGTATTTGTGTTTAGAAAGAAGGGTTTATTTTTGCAAAACATGTCCTGTAATCCTCACAGCAGTAGACTGATTGGCAGAAGTTTCTTTCTTACCTTTCTTTTGTATAACTAACTATTAGATCTTATTGCTGTTTCCTGTGTTTGACAGTAGTTTTCCTTTCGAAGTCAAAAGAAACTTTCTCATTAGCTACAGCTGGAACAAGGCTAAGACCACTGACAGAGAAATTTGCTTTCAATCATATATTCCCATTACCAGTAATACATAGCATATGGGTGAAAGAGACACAAGAGGGAACCAATACTTTTGGACAATACAGAGGATCACAATCTTGACATATTGTACATTAAATTTACATTATATCCAGCAGTCAAGGAGAACATTAAATATGTTGATATTACAAGTTTGTAATATTCTTTCTCCCAAGGTGCTAATACGATTTTGTCCTAGGAGGATTTGTACAGCTCCAGACAGAAATGTGGCTTTATTAATGGTCACTTACTAAATTTCTGAGGTTCCAAGTACTCTGCAAGGCAGAGTTCACAGACTGGCCAAATCCTGCAGACTCTGTAGGGAGTCTACAGAATGAGGTGCACAACGTGTTATCACTGGGAAGATCTTTTACAAAGTACCTTTTTGATTTTTTTTTTTGCCTTATTCTTCCTCTGTTTTCATTACTACAGTGTTGTTATATTCATTAGGCTTCTATTGAGGCAAATATCTTAAGAACGTTAACATTTCTGTGTACTGGAAAAACTACTTCCATAGGTGTAGGTTTCCTTCTCAGAGAATTAAAAGTTTACAGAGATACGTGTGAATCCCAAGCTGAACTTCCTGATAGTTTAAGTCTTTTTAGAATTAACATTTTTGCACCAGTTATTGCATGAATGGGACCCAAGTGTAATTCTTGGATCCAGACCTATACATACATCCAAGTATTCCGTATTTGGTTCTTGATGTAATTGCTATTGAGGCCAATGGGAGACATTCCACTGACTTCACAAAAAATACATCAGGCAGTTGGCTGAAAAAATATTTACACAGAGGAATTCACCCCACCATTAATTTTAATAAGCATGTTTTAAAATTTGCTTACAACATTTTCCATTAAGAAGAAAAGCTAACAAACTGAAATGCTCTTTTGAATATGAATTCTGTCTTGACAATATATTGCAAGGCTTTGGCCATGACAAATTAGAAAGATCACATGAAATACATGTGCTCATTTATTATACACATACTGTTAAGACTTACAGAAGAAAAAATGTATCACTCAAAAAAAGCCCACAAAAACATTTGGTTATTCTATCTGAGTTTAAATGGTGATGGGAAAACACTAATTTATATATAGTTTAGACAGAAAACATTGACTCAAAGTCAGGTTGCATTCTGTGTTAATTTTAGAGATTACAGTTCTATACAGGTGTCCTGACAGCATGAAAGCTAGTTAGTCTTTTATTTTGTCAATTATTTGTGAAAAAGTGCAGTTTGTATAGCTAAGATTTTGTGCATCTAGCAATATTTTGTTTTACTAAGAAAGAGCAGAAATTTTCTTAGAACATTAAAAGAAAAAAAAAAATTTTTAAAAAAAAGACCCTACTATGAAAACAAATTATCCACAAATGCTGTCTTGCTAAAGCTAACAAGTTCCAACAACTCTTAATTTTGTCTGGTTCCTTGGTGGAAGGTTTATATTGCAAACACATTCCCAATTATGCTGTAATCCATCTCAAAGGTGGCATGATATCAACACTCCTGCGGCCAGGGCCAAGTCCGTGGGTTTGAGGGTAAGAGAAGTGCATCAAAAAAGAAACAAATCTTGGTTCCTGAAGTTCAAAGACTGGTCCCATTAGAGCAGAAGGAGCTTATTTTGATTTTATATTTTGGTAAGAAAAACTGACATGGGTTTGTTTGTGTCTATTTGGCTTCTGCCAGATGGAAAGGTTTACTCATCAGAGGCAGCTGTTTTAGCAAATTACCTCACTGTGGTATAATGACTGAGTTACAACACGCTATTGAAGAAAATCCTTTCGTTTCCCAGTGAGATCACGATAACTAGAAACAATTTCAATAAGATTTTTGATTTACTTTGGAAAGGATTCAGTTGGAAAAACCGGTGATACAATGATGTATTTCTTTTGTTCGTATTTCTTTTTTATGTGTATTAAACATTTGGGTTTGTTTTGAACTAATGTATTTATAATTTTCTCTGGAGTGATATATTTCATATTAAATAATATAACTGCAATTACACTGGGATGGAAGTTACTCTATATAAAATATGCCTTACTGAAAAAACTACTCCGAAACTCACAAAGAATTCATTCTTTGCCATTGATACAACTACTTTTTGCTTAGATTATTAAAATAATTACAAGAGAAAATGTAAAGCAACACAGATAGCACAAGTGACATACACTCTGCACGCAGAATGGTTATTTGAAGAGACAAATTTTTTGAAAGAGTTTAAGTGACATTGACTTGGCTGTTTTGAACAGCTGAAGTAAAACCACCCATATTTTCACCACTAGAAATAAGATTAGCATGCTGGACAGTTAAGTACCACAGAACCTTGAGATTTGGCAGGATCTTGGTCCCCTGGCCACAGAGGTGCCTTGGGAGGTCTAGTAAAAATTGGCTGTGATGTGCTCTGGCAGAAGCTGTGCTTCCTGTGGCTGCTGCAACTGCAGCTGCCCAGCACTTGCATTTGTAGAGGCAATGTCAGTTTTGTCACCTTTTTTTTCCCCAGCTCCATTTTGAGATATTTGTTGCAGGCTGTACTTGTAAAATGAGACCTGAACTGGATACACAAAAGGCTTTCCTTCCTCCTAACTGGCCTAAGTGTCCTTCCAAACAAAGGTGATTTTGGGAAGCCTTGCCCGTGCACAGAGTGTCCCTGGCAGCAACACTTTCCACAAAACCTGCCCCTGCATCCAGTGAACTTAAAAAGCAAAATCCTTGTGACTTCCTTTCTGATCAAGCTGTTTCTTTCAGTCATCTTTCCTTTCACTATTGGAGTGGAAGACAAACTTTCACTGCTGTTCATGACTATTTTAGGACACAGCTACAGAGACTGACCAGATGCTAATCTTTTAAGAGCCCCCAGCCTCTTAAAGTGGCACTTTCCCATGCCAGGCACTTGCAAGGTGCTTGGTAAAAAAAAATTACAATTAACATTGAAAAATCTGTTCCCCGCACTGGTTTGTACAGGTTAAAATGAGCAGCAACAGCCTACGTAACAGCACCAGACACTTGATTACAAGACAGCTTGACACTGTTTATGACATCTGGCCACAGGAAGCGCACTCCGTACACACTACAGCATTATTTTAGGACCTTCTAGAGAGGATATAGTACTTCAGCTTGGTTAGCCAGTTCTATGGTTGCACAGTTCATTGATCTTGGACAGCCTCTGTGGGCCAGCAGCCACAGCAGCAAATTTAGTCTAGACAGAGCTCTTGTTTACTTTTATGACTGCAAGTGTATACTTTGAATGGACAACTTCACTGAGCTGATTCACAGTGAAGCCCACATTGTATTTTCAGAAACACTGACTGACACAAAAGCCACCAGTAATTTAAAACTCCTTCCACCATACATGGTTGTCTTTAATTTTAATCCTTACTGGCTGTCCATTTTTTATACGGTAGTGTGAAGCTCTTTGCAGTTTCCTTCACCAGTGAATCACTTTAGTACTTGTGCCATCTGCTATGTGTACTTTCACCATGTATTTACCATCTCTATGATTATAATAAGAATTTATTCTTATTATAATAAATTTCTTATTATTATTAAGAAACTGAAGTTCCACTGTCACTTTTTTCCAGTTTAAAATGAGTCATTTATTATTCTTCTTAACTTCTTTATTCAGAATGCACAACATTTACACAGCTATCATATGCTGAATATGCAATATAGGGTACATTTGATTAACACTGTGTGGTAATATATATAATGCTTGTGCCTCGTATTTGTATCTGGATATCCAGCTGCAAAGTCTGTATTTTGCTTATGTAATGCACATATTCTGAAACCTGAGAAGCATTATAAAAATTCTGCCTATTTATCGATAGGGAAGACCATAATCAGATATAACAGGGGAGCTCTGTTTCAGGACTACGTTATTCAATTCTCAAATCAGAGAAAACCTTCATGATTATCCTATTTCTAGTTCACCTGAGAAACCAGCTCAGTTTAACAGCTTGTTTTTCCCTAAGCATACATTGGGGATTTATTAACCTGCAATGCTTCCTTTTTTATATCATCAAGCATATCATTTGGGGAAGGATCTTTAGATAGTTACGTCCCTTGGGAAATCTGCTGGAAACTTGAATGCTGGAAACTTATACTTCTGATAATCTTTGCTTTTTGTTGGGAGGGGAGGTGGGTGTGTGAGCAGGCAGGATTGACAAGTTACAGGCAGAAAAGTGGGCTGCTGGGAGGGAAGGTGCCAGGAGCCAGTGGAAACATACTGGGAAGAACTCCTGGGAGTGAACACTGGGGTGTGGGACTGGCAGTAGCTGCCTGAGCTGCTGTATCTGGCCCCTTGAAAAGGCAGACAGCCCTGCAAACAGCCAGTCATCAAAAGGCTCCACTGAGCCACTGTCTCACATCCCCCATATCCTCCACCAGCCATAAAAACACTTTCCAATACCCCACAGCAAAATTAAAGCCTTTAGTAAGAAACCAAAGCCACAGAAGCTATAAAGTGCCACAGGAAATGAAGCAGAAAAGAACAAGGACAGTTTTAATGTACTATATCGATGAAGTAGCAGGAAATGTGGAAGTTAACAGATGACTTTAGAAGACAGATTGCACCACAGGGGAAGACAAAACAACTGCAGTAGGCCTGCCAGTATGACCTTGGGAAAATTCTTTTCCTGAAGATGTATTTGTCAAAATATAAGCAAGTATGCAAATAATGCCAAGATGGAAACCTTGATCTTGAGCTGTTCAAATTTGGTAGCTCTTTTCACCATAGCGCCCAGGCTCAACAAATGTTTTGTGAACGGGTGAAAGGAATTCCTTGCACTCATTTAAAATGTTCATGTGTGCATAGTGATTACTTGGAAATTCCCGTTTGGCCATGGAATAAGGTCTGCCCAATGCTGAAGGAGTTTCCAGGTAAACCAGAAAACACTGCTAACTGAGAAATAAACTATTTTTTTAAGATCTTATGGTCCCTGTCACTGTTCACAGAGGTGGCAAAACATACTGCCCCTATTAAAAATCCACATATTATTTCTTCCCTGTGACATGTGGAGTGCTAACTTCTCAAAGAGAAGTTTAGTAGAATTTATTTAACACAGGCAAAGCAAGACAATTTTTCTTTTCCTTCCAAAAAGTGAATAAAATATATTCCACAGAAATGAAGAACATTCCATCCAAGATATATTGAGTGTTTCAGACTAAACTGTTACAATTAATTTCCGAATGCTTATTAATGTTTATTAGTGAGAAGGGGTAAATGTGTTTAGAAATAGGGAATGGTCTTATCACAGAGTTTATTTATTACTGGATAGTGAATAAAGGAGTATTAAACTGTGAAAACACAGTGTTTTTTGAAAAAACACTCACTGCCTTCCAAGAGATTTTAGACAATATTTCACAACATTGAATGACAGACAAACTGGAAATATCTGGATGAGACAAAGGGCTTTCAAATATGCAAGGTTTTCATTTTATTAACCAGAGCACATGTAACTAATCTTGGAACCCAGATAACTATTCTTTTCAAAGCAATTAGCCCTGCTTCATTAATATGCTGCTTAACATTTGCTTGGGACTTTCTTCTTATTTTTTTCCCTCATGAGTGAAGTATATTTTGAATTTTTTGAAAAGATAATTAGAATAGATTGCATGAATTAAATCTGGGAACATCTACAGGCAGGCACTCCAGAAGGCAAGAGACTGACATTCAACCCTAAGCATTAGAGAAGTCATGGACATTTGGACCGAGACATAAGAGTCTCAATTTCCCTTGTATATTGCAAAGGAGAGATGGACTTGGCACTGTACAAGCAGGAAAAGCTTATCCAGGGTGCTCATTAAACTTCTGTCTTCCTGAGGCTCTCTAATTTTGCAGAAAAAAATGTAAGGCAACAGTAGCATAAATGAATCAGGAGTGATTTTGCAGCATCATAATGTATCATTTGGAGAATTCTTTATTATTTTATTAAGTTACCAGAGGTTACATAGTTCTATTCCTATTAGAACTTAATTAAAAAGGCACTTTTATGAGTCCTGCTATCAGTTAAGAATATGATTTTTTTAAAATGAAATTCAGTAGTTATCATTCTGTCATGATCTTCTTTGGAATCTGTTAATGTGTTTTGGTATGACAGAAGGCATGAAGGTGATGGCATTTCCTATCAGGCAGTTGAAAACCTCGTAGTGAACATCAAGCTGTGGTGCAGAAGCCTGGATGAATCTTTGCTTCACAGCACCTAAAGCCAGAGGGCTTTTTCAGATCTCACCTGCCATGGTAACTAACTCTGAACAAGTTAAATAACATCATTTAAATCAAAGTTTTTCAGTCCAGTGCAGAGAAAATGTGAGAAATTGAGGTACCACTCCCAGATGAAAGTCCTTTGGCAGTAAGGAGCAGTATCAGAGAGGCGGCTACTGTAGGAAGTTGCAATGTGTCTCTTCGCCCTATGAAACATACACGTGGTCCACAGACTTTTTCAAATATAAAATGTTTTTCTCCTTGCCTGATTTTTAAGTGACCTTTGATTTAGCACTGCACACATGACTCAAACATACTGGAGTCTGGAGAGATCTCTCCCACTGCCATCAGAGAGGCACTAGCTCCATTTCATATCTAGCAAAGAGTGATTTCAGACGAAGGAAAAAATGAAAAGAAAACAACAAAACTATTGGAATGCCTCATAAAGAGGTCTTTCAACCCAAATCTCCCTGTTTCACTTTATCAGGCAGTAGCTGGATCCATTCCCTCTCTTTTCTTTTGAGTGATAAAGAGTTTTTATTGGTAAATTCCAAAAGTCTGCAGTTCTATTACCATTACTCCTGAAAATTCAGAGCCAATAGTTGCTTAATACCACTCACACTTCAGAAGAAAATGGACGAAACTGTGAGCTCTGACTGTCTCTCCTGGATTCAGCTGAGGCATTTTCTGCTTCTGTGGCTTGTTCTAGTATGTGAGCTTTGAACTGGGGCAGCTGAGGAACCAGTGTATATTCACATCTGCCATGCCCACTTCAGGGCAGTAACCTTTGGCAGCAGCACAAAGGGACAGCTGAGAGCAATAACCTTGTAAATATCCCCATTACAACTTGCCAGAAACTGTGAGTCAGAGTCCCTGACATGAACATGTTATCTGGAAGATGATGGAAGATTTGTGATGCATTTTATTCATGTCTCAAAATAACGTCGCGTCTTTCTCTGGTCTGTGTGCCTCCTTACTCCCACAGGCACATCATTTCTCATCGTTTCTTTCCTTCACACTGCCACTGCAACTAATTCACCTGGAGCAAAATCCTGCTCATTTTTGTTGCCAATCCAACTGATCAGCACAATGCAGTCTGATGGTTACTTTCCTTTTTTTTTTTTTCTGAAGTGTAGTTAACTGGATAAATCCTCTGCCCAGCAGCATTGCAATTGACAGCCATTTCTCAGAGGCAGTCTCCCTCCCTCAGCGTGCTGAACCATTACACAAGCTAAACTCATCATGTGCGAGGGCCAGGCCAAAAACGGAGCCCCAGGCTTCTTGAAACACAAGCCAATGTGTTAAGCAGCTAAGCTCTCAGCCTGCCTGCCCTGTGCTGTAGCTACAGCAACGCTGTGATCGTCTCGTGGGGCTCCCTGTAAGTGACCTGCTGCTTCCTAACTGAAATGCCTTGGTACAGTATAATCATGAATCCATAACAATAGCTCTGTACAATATATTACTAGTCTAATCAGATATTTTATTGGTAGCAGTATACTTCTTAAAGCTAGCATTTCATTTGCCTCCTTTGCCTTGTAGAAATCCTGCTGCTGAGGCAATGGATAGCTGTAAAGTTAATGGTCTTTCTCGAACTCCCCCTTCTGAGAGAGAAAGAGAGAGAAAGAAATGAGAGTAATCTCCAGTCTTTTGTGTTAAAATAGAAAGAAAACAAGAATCATTCAAAAATGATGTGCCAGGCAGCCTGTATTAATATTTATGTTGACATTAATATTGATAAGAATGCACCTTATGCTTTGTTGTCTATCCCCAGCATCTGAAAGTCCCCTGTTATTCCAGCTAGTAGCCATTACCTCGCGTCTCCCTCTGTACACAAAGCTTCAAACAGCCTCGGCAGGGCTCCAGCTCACTTACGCTTAAATGGACACTCAAGCTTCGACGGACACACAGCTAAATAGAGGCCAATAATTCAATACAGTATGACCATACTGGGGCTTCTAGTAAATCCATCAGGCAGTAAATATCATCTGAAGCCAATGCAAGCTTTTATCTTTCCAATTTTGTGTACGTCTGTGTGAAGCCCAGGCATTCAGTGAATCATGTAATTTATTCTGCAGTGCGGAGCCTGGCCTGTCTCAGACATCATATTGACTTTTTTCCATCTGTCATGGGCAGTCACTGCTATGCTTTTGTGCAAACGCATCACATTGCATTTATTTATTTATTTAACCCACTCTCTAGTGCAATTGGGCAAGGACACATTTTTGCAGATCAACAAATACTAAGAAAAGCATCTGAATATCATTACAACAGCATGTTAAACATTTGTCCTAACCAGTTTGTTAAATCAGCAAATGTACTTTCAGCAAATGCTTGTAATGGCTCAGAAGAGACTCCCTATTGCAATGTTTTATTAAGCCTCAAATATGCCCTGTTATTTTCTTTTGCTCTTTAGGTCAGCAGAGATGCCAGTACCATGTAAATAATACCAAACAGCTGGGCTTACTGACTTGTGGTCTGTGTTTGAGAGGATATTCGGACCCAGTGGATGATACAAATAAAAAAATATTTAGTACAGATCAGGCTGTTCTTCTCTCCCAGAAATGTAGGAGACAAAACTGCCCTTTCAGGGAGAGGAGATGTTGTGCACACCCATGAGAGTAGCTGGGCTGGCCAGAACCTTCCTCCCAGGAGTGGGCATGTGGCATCAGTGACAACTTCATCCTCAGGGCCTCCCTGTATACTGAGAGAGGTGAGAGGAGAAAAGCACCAAGCCAGTGCATTTCCTAGCACTGAAGAGCTGTTCTGCCTGGGAGATACAAAGCCAAAAGGCCTTGGCCAGGAGGTACAAGGTCAAAATGACACACTGTGGAAAGCTTGTGACAGCCTGGCATATTTTAGCAGCTGGACCATATATACATGTCTCTGTCACCTCAAAGAAATTAGTTAACTATCTCAATTCCCTAACATAAAGCTAGCTTTTATTTTGAAGGGAGAGAGGTAAGGCTTCACTAGCTGTCTACTTTAAAAAATAGCTCCCTGTTTGGAAAAACTCACGTATTACATACACATTTTTTTTTCCCTCGAACTTCCCAAATGTGCTGCACAACAATATTGAGTCCATATCATACTAGTAAGCAGAGTTTGGTTCAGAAATCCTCCAGGGTTACAGACACAAGAAACGCGTGTCTGTGGGAGCTCACCGAACTTAGAGCCCAGACCTGTGTGTTTCTACCGCCTTTAGTGTTTGTGACTTATTTTAAGGTTAGGTACGTGGGATTTAATACCGACGCAGCCACATTCTAGGCACAGTTCTCTTTTGACTGTAACCAGTGGTAAGCAAATTGCAAGACCAAATTTGAGGTGTAGCATCAGTCTTTGCAACAAGAGATTGCAAGAACAGAACAGGCATTCTGGTGGTTGCAATCCCATGTGGTAAGATTTCTGGCACTGGGGCTCAGCATGGGAACACAGAGAAATGATGACTACTGTGGCCTTCATCACGGCAATGCAGGGAGATGGTGACTACCTCGGTCTTTGTCATGTGTGATGCAACAGCAAACATTGTTGTCAGCCTGAACAGGAAATTTCCTTCTTTTTCACTTTTTCTTTAGCCCAAGAAGGCTATTATGTTCCAGCCTGTGCCCCTCCTGAGCCCTGTCATTCAGCGAATGATTAGAGATTCTGTTCTACACTTCCACAGTGGGCATGGGAGATATGTCCTACCACAGGCACTTTCTTGACAACAACAATTCTTTAGCGATGCAAGAGTCTGAGATTCATACTCCAATCTGGTACCCACCTGAGGGAAATGTCCATAATCAGATACGGAGCAGCTGCTGTTGGGCTATAAACTGGAACACTGAGGGCCTCTAGGACTGATTTATCACCACTAACATGTAGCTGATGTCTGGCTCTTCAGGTTTTTTTTTTTTTTTTGGGCCAAACCAGCATCCTTTCCTAAGCCACTGGCAGGGAAATCATGGACTCGGGAAATGAAAGCTCCAAAGTCTCCTACAAAACATGTAGGTAGAGCAAAAAAAAAAAGCAGACAACTTAAAACCATGAAATATATTTAGCCCTTTAAGAAATCTGTAAAATAAGGTCAGTCTAATCATGCTACAACTACATAACAAGGAATGAGAGACAGCAGGTAGATTATTTGCCAGGACAGAAGAAGGAAAACAGTAAGATAGCATTCAGTGTGATCCTCGAAAAATCATAACACATTTGCAAAGGTCATGAGCCACTAAGCTGTCCCATAGAAGTCAACCAAAACTGTAAATTTCAATAGGTGTAGTCAGTGATGCCATGATGATTTTTTGCTTTTTCATATACTCTTCTCATATACCTTTTTATATACCCTTTTATAAAGCTTTGCATGTATCCTTAGCGCTTTTAGCCCACATACTTGTGATTCCCTAAGTCTGGTAACTGGCTTAGACCCAAAGTTCCGTTAAGCCAAGAGACCAGACATCTTGGAAGCCTTGCAGTTGGGGGTCAGAAAGCCCCAGACACCAAGGTCCTCTCCAGAACACATTCTGTAAACCAAGATAGGCCCATCCAGGGGGAAGGTTCCTCAGGATGGGGCTTCTCTTGAGCCTCTCATTGGGGAATCTTTGATAGGTATGCTAATTTGCAAGGTCTATAACTGTATACGCGAATTATCGTGTGTGTGCATTTTGAGGTGGGCATCCTGGTGTGCATCTTTCGGGTGTGCACTTTCAGTGTGCATTCGGGGGTGCTTTCTACCTGGATGTGGTGCACCAGAGGATCCTTAAATAAATATCAAGGTAAAACCCTTTTTCCCCTCTAACCGTGTTTGGCTTTTAATTCTAAGCCCAGGGAAAAGCAATATCAGTAGGCACGACCCAAAAGAGAGAGCTTTCCTTGTCCTTGAGCAGTTCAGATAAAAGTGAAAATCACCCATCCAGACTGCCTTGTGGGACAGGGCTGGAGTTCAAAGCCATCCCACACCTTCGTTTGATTTTCAGTGCCAGATAAACCATTTGGCTTATGTCACTCCAGACTCAGACAAAATACAAGGCTCTCTGCACCACCAAAGAGTTTAGATGCAGTGGAAGATCATCATCAAGACAGTAACATAACACAGACGTTGTTTTAATAAAATAATGTCATAATTCCTCTCAGAAAGTGTACCTCCACAGCATTTTGAACCTCACTGGCAATCATAAATTTAGAAACTCCACATTTGCATAGGGAAAGGGCACTTTAGGGAAGAGGAAATTAATGGTAATAGTATTGTTATTCCGTAGGCACGATACTCTTAAACCAGTTTTGCTTGAGTTTTCAGTAATGTGAGGTCTGATTTTTGTTGGTTTTGGGAGTTTTTTTCCTGTAACAAATCAGATAAATCACACAACAGAATTGAACAAATCTCTTAGAAAAACCAAAACTATGCTATCTCTGATCCAGTTCCTTGCAGATGTTGAATAGTTGAATAATACCAGCTATAATGAAAATAACAACAGTTGAGTCCTCTGTGTTTCCTGAATCAGACCCTCAATATACAGCCTGAAACACGAGAACATAAATTATACTTTTAAACAATGGCACAGAGGAATCTAAGCCTCTCCTCCTCATCCTCCTCTCTTCCCACAAATGCACACACGCACACATGCAGAGAGGCAATAGCACCCAAATATGCATTCAGTGCACCCTTATTAACCTCCAGTTAGAAAGCACTGCCTTGAACACTTTAGTTACTGTATCTTGAAAAGCGGCATGCTGCTTTTCTAAAGAAACAAATCAAAAGGCAACTCACTGAGCAATTCTCCAACACCTGAGAGCAATTAATGTAAGCAGAAACAGGAAACATCATCAATTATTTAAAACAAAATGAATATATAACATTGACCTCCAGCACTCATCAGTTTTATACCTCCACCTGAATAAACTCAGGGGAGACAAAACCACAAGACAGACCTACACCGCAGCCTAAAAAGGGCAGCAAATACTGAGAGCTCTCTCTCTCCATTGATGGTCCTCAGCATTTTCAGTTCTGCAAATGAGACTCAGGCTGTCAATCCCTCAGTTTTGATACGTGCACCCTTGCCTCCTATATTTTGAAATCCTATATTCTTTACTGTGCATTTCAGGCTTGTCTTGTCAAACGAAGCAAACCAGACTATTCAGGCTACATAAGAGTGATCAAAGAACAGTAGATATCATCTTCTGTGGGTTGTCAGTCCCTGAATTTAATGAATGGAAAAAAGAGGTATCCATAGGTCATGCTGATTTGGTCAACACAGAGAAGGGGTTTATAAGGCTCCAGAGCAGCTGCTTTCCAGAGCTCTATGTGTTTTTTAAATGCAGAACTGACGATCCTGAGGAAAATATTATCGTTCAAATTATCCCAGACTTGGATCTGGACAGACGGGATTCCAGGGGAACATGGAGTTCATTAGCTGATGCAATTGCTGAACATAACATACAGCAGAAGGGGAAGGATATTTGGCACAATAATGGCTAAAGATTTTCAGAGAAAAGCCTATTAGACACGAAGTACAATAAGTCCTTTGTGACTCTTCAGGCTAAACAAGGCTTGAAGTGCTGGTGTCTGTTGTTCCCCCAACTCCTATTAGCAGTTTCAAGGAAATTCACAAGTGCTTCATTCCGAGTAACACAGGCTTGCACGAGGTCATCTGCTTAAAATCCTCCTAGACATCCAGAATCTCGACTAATTGTTTCAGATGAAATGTGCTATGTCCTTACCATGAAGCCTAAGTACATTACTAGTCCTCAGGATGAGAGTCATGTTTTTATTGCTTTTAGGGTGCTATTAAGGACATTTCAGGCTTTCCATCATTATTTTTTTTCTCTATCTTGGAAGAATAGAACTGCAAAAACTAACACGAAGCTTAAGAATGGCATATAGGTTGTCAGCATGGAAGCTATTAAAACAAGTCGTTTCTTAATTGTTGGGTTTCAAAATAAATAAATTATGCCAAATACTGCTGGGCATTTTACTTACATATTTATTTACTGTAGCTCTGTATCTTCCAATGATTTCATTAAAAAGAAGTTTAGAATACAATATTTCTTCAGTGTCACCTAAATACCTTTGTGTGGAGGAGGAAATCTGATTTTTCTCTGAAGAAACCCAGTATTGCTTGCAGGTGCCACATTCAGCACCAGCACAGTGAAACACTTTTCCATGCAGGAGTTCTTGCCAAGTTGCTGCAACCAGTGCCAAGGAGTGGCCATACAGGAACAGCCCAGGCACCATGGGAGCTAGGAGAGGGGAAGCTCCAGCAAGGATGGGAAGAAAATATGGAGAACAGCTCTCCAGGATATAGAGAGTGATGTTGCAGGCAGGGCTGGTTTGGCCTTTCCTCAGTGAGCCATCCTCCACCTGGCAGCAGCTTCCCACAGCTGGCTCCGTGGTGCAGTACACTTTGGGCACTTATTTGGGCCAGTTTGTTGAAGTACAGTACCCGCCAGGGCTCCTATCCCAGCCAGGAGGATGAGCTTCTGTGAGAAGTAATCTGTTTGTGGGTTAGGCACTGCTGGAGCCACAAAAAGGTACAAGAGAGCTTTATAAAGGAGATATTTAGGAGTAAAAAAATAGAGTCATGTCCAAAAAATTAGACCACTTAGTCACAGTAACAGTTAGGCATATCTAACAAATTCTTAATTGTACTAAACATCTTATTATAAATAACTTTTAAAGAATTGACCCAATTCATACAGCCTTTGGCAAAGAAACGGATAAAAGCCAGACATTTTTTGCAGCTCCTAACATGGCTCTCTAATCACCAAAGCTCTTTCCTCAGTGCACAGCCTGTCCCTGGGACTCAGTGCAAGAACATATATCTGGAGCAAAGACTTCAGCAGGATCCAAGATCAGATTGGATATTTACATAGATGTTAAAACTTGCTGGGTTGACAAAGTATTAAAAATACAAACTTTGGAAGGAGTGTAAATTCTCAGAGTGCAGGACTTAACCCACGGGAGCATCTATGCAGAGCTTAGAGAAGGCTTGTCCAAAAAGCCAAGAGTCCAAAGTACTGTAGGTAGTAATGAGGCATCTGGATGTGGCACTCTGGGAAATAGTCTGGCAATGATTGTGGTGGTACTGCACTGATGGTTGAACTATATGATCTTGAAGACCTCTTCCGACCTTAAAGATTCTGTGCCTCTGTGACTGTAACACCTGCACAGCATCTTTGATGGTCATGTGTATATCAGTCGTGTCCAAGCACTGAGCAGTTGTTTTGGGCCTTCCTTCTCAGTCTGGCATCATCTCCTTCAACTCATCTATAGAGGAAGAAACCCAAGACTGAGCAGACAGGACATGGGTGATCCCACAACTGTGTGCCAGGACACAATCACAAAGGGTAGCTGCCAGTCTTCCGCTGAGTTCAGCGTCAGTGAGGACTTTCCAACCTTCAGTTGAAGGTAACTTTCAATTTCAAGAGCAGGAAATTAAGACAATATTTTCATAAAGCCTTCAGACAATATTTACAGTAAGATAAGGTTAGGTTTAGTCTGGACTTATCTTGAACTGTCAAGATCGACTGAATGTGATCATTTTCCTGGAAGAAAATGCACAGCAATATCTTCAGTCAGGCCTTTTTTAATATAAGTTAATAATGGTGTGTTAAAATCTGCAATTCTCATTTAGTTACTGAAAAAGTGACAGCAGCATTCCTGGTAGTGGACAATCATTCTGTACCAAATATTTGTTATCAGCACAAAGAGCTGAAAGTTGAATACATATAGAGCTTTCCTATACACAATATCTATGTATTGCACCAGTGTGTGCTTACTTGAGTAATTATTATTTTCCATGTACATAACTCTAGGAATTAGTCTAAGTTATTAGTAGGGAAAACAAAATTTTTTTCACTATGTATAGTGAAATAGACAGTGTTTTCACGGACAAATGTAAGATAGTGAGTCATGGCGTTAGTCTTCAGACTGCTTTTACCTATATTTTAATTATAGGCACATACATGTTTGATATGAAGATCTGACTGTGGTTTAAAGAGCCACAGGTTTTCTAGAGATATAGCACTTAACATTACAAACTCAATTGTTTGGCCAAACTACTTATGCATGCAAAGTAAACATGTGCTGCTTGTTGAAATAGACAGTTCTAAGCCCATTTACCTTTCTTGACCTCTTGCATCAGTCTATAAGTCAACATTATAGAGGTCATTGTTTCTGAAATAGAAGCCATGCTTTTGAAATACATGTATTTTGTACTTATGTTTTTTTAGCTATATTCACAGTACATTTTATTATCTTTAATTGCACCATAGCCAATATTATTTCTAAAGAGTAACAGTGTTCCTGGGAAATCATTTCAATATCATAATGTGTACCAAAGTAGATACTGCCTATTAATGAACAAATCCTCCACTCTGCAACCCACTAAATGACTGCAAAAAACCCCTCAGTGCTACATAGTAACTTGATTGTTATGTGACTTATTACAAAACTGTTGCACATAACTGTTTTAAAAATAGAGCTGCTTTGCAGCTAGAAATTCACTTTTCTCAAAAATTATAAACAAGTGCTGATATGTGAAAGAGTTCTAACTGTCTTTGTGATTAGCCTAAAAATAAAAAGTGTTTATACATTTTTATTTTTAAAAATTCAGTTCAGGTCCGATTAGATAAATCAAGTGGTGCCAAGAATACGTTCTAAATTTGAGTCTCTTTTTATAGAAATTTCTAACTTAAAAAATCTTTATTATACGGAACACAGTATTTCACATGACTTTGAACATTGTGCTCTGCTCTTATGGCAATAAATGTCTTAGACTTTTAGGCATGGCAGAAAATTAATCAATTCTGCTGGGTAAAAATTCACAGAGCAATTTTATCAGACTTATTGTCAGACTTTTCTCTATCAGGGTGATAGCTGTTCTCCAATCTGCTCCAATCTACTGCATTCAGAATCTGTGCACACTATGCTGAAATTCAAAAACTACAGACTGAAAAATTATTACATGTCAAAGTTTCAGAATATAACTCTAATATGGGAATTAATTTTACCCCAAACTCTTTTGTGGAGCTTAAATGCCTGCCTGTCTGACACGTCAATTTTTTTCTGGGCTAATAATTTCCAACATGCCCTTTGCCCTAGATCCTTGAAATAAAACAAGGATGGCATTTGTCAGCAAGTTTCTCAAGTCTGCTACCTCTCATTCCATGAGCTGTCATTTGAAAAGGTACATTTAACTTGTGAAAAGGTCATTTTTCCACTAAGAAGAGAGCTTGATGCTTTAGATGGTTTGTGTCTTGATCCAAATTCCGTTTGACTCTACAGAAACAGCTTGCACATGCCTAAGTCCCTATACATCTGTACGTGCGTGTGTGCACACACAAATGAAAAACACAACAGGGCACCCTCCTTTATTAAATAATTTTGCCTCCTTGGAAGTACTGCCTCAGTCACCACCAGAGCATCACTATCACAAGCAGTAGTTACTTGTAGGTTTTTGTAGCACACAACTCCATCAGACACCTGTATCAATGGTATAAGCAAGGAGAAAAATCACACATAAATGAAAGAGAAACCCCACATCAAAAAGGTCCAGTTGCTTCATAGTTACTTGAGGAATAGGGGTGAGGTGGGTTAGTGTAGAGTTAGTTTTCCTGTCTGTTGTTGCTGGTGCTTCTGGTGGTCATTTCACTATCTGAATTAGAGCACCACGTCTTTTTCAAAATCATCCAGAATTCACCCAGGCTGTCAGGTGTCCCTGGTGATGTGTTAAAACTCAAAGATAATACCAATAAAACACCATCCTGCTGACTTAAAGGGAGCTTTGGATCACTGCTGCTGCCCAAAGGACATCTGGTACTCTTCTCAACACAGCCAGGGAAGCCTCGTTGTTCCTCTGGCCCACAGTGGCACCAGCTGCACAGCATGTTGGTGGGTGTGTGTTGTGTCTCTGCTGAGCAGCATGTAGCTGCTCACATGTAGCGACCTATATGTTCTGCAAGATAAGGCTTTGCAACAGCAAATTTTCCCTGCACCTCTGGCTGATATATGAAAGAGTCTGAAAGACTGGGCCAATGGGTATCAGGTATCCACTGTCGTTCGGACAAGTCCTGTGGATAGGTGACTACAGCACACAACTGTTTTCCTTTCTAACAGCTGTCAAATGTTTTTCTGCAGCAAGACCGTGTAAGTAAAAGCAGCTTGAATGTAGCTCTTTAAAACTGTTTATGTTTTGTGAGGTAAAGAAAACTCCTTTCGGACAAGTGGAGACTTTTAACAGAGTATATAATAAAGGATTCTTTTTCTTTCTCTCTCTTTTATACCATTTAGAAATGTAAAAGTAATGGTGATAGGTTTTCCTCTTTGCTGATAATATAGGGTGTTTCTGACAGGAAGGAAATTCAAGATGACACATTCCTGGCTCAGTTAGGCTACTCTGACTGATGTGGTCTAGTTACCTTTCCCCTCCTATTTTCTTTTTAGAAATATATTATCACTGGGAAATCTGCACCTCAGAGTGAGCCATGTATTTCTGCTACAAAGGTCAGCCCATTATATAATTTTACACATATGTCCAATACAAATCAATTCTATTTGGCTCAAGTGCACCTTAAGGAGTCCAGAGTACATTCAATCCAAATTGTATCACATTCTCCTGAATCAAACTCTCAAGAATTTGATTTTTTTTCCAGTCCACTGCTGTTAAAAAGTGTTAAAAGCCAGCTAAACCCAAGACAGAAACATTTCCTAGCAGGTTGACTGGAATACTTAAAGACGAGACAGGCAAAAAGGCACCAAAATGAGTCCTGGATTTTGATAACCTGGAAACATGCACTTGGTTACTTTACATGATCAGACACAACATAATAATTAAAATTTCATCATTGTTATACAAATTTTCTGTAGAATTATCACTCTTTTTTTATCTAAAAGTTAAAATATTTTGCTTTGTCCTATGTGGATAGCGTTTATGAATCTCATTAATAAGAAACAGATTTGTATAATTTAGACAGCAGTGTTAGACATTTTATAATATAAAGTGAATCATAAAGTCATCAGGGTTGGAAAAGACCTCTAAGATCGCCAAGTGCAAACCTTAACCTAACTCTGGCAGGTCCAACACTGAACAATAGAATTATAGAATAGCTAAGGTTGAAAAAAACCATTAAGATCATCAAGTCATACCATCAATGTTGTACTACCACCATATTCACCACGAAACTATGTCCCTAAGTGCAACATGCATGCAGTTCTTGAACTCTTTCAGGGACAGGGACTCAACCACTTTGACAGTCAGCCTTTCTCAATGGTTGACCAGCCTTTTGGCGAAGAAAAACAGATCACTAAGTTCTGTAATGATGTATCGGTTGATTTCAGTCCAGAAAACTTACACCTTGGTTTAAGCATCAAGCAGCATTTCTCTCTCTTTGATAGGTATCCCAGGCAATCTACGCAACGTTTCTGTCAGCTAAAGAGACGTTTGTCTTTTCCACTCCAAGTAAATATGCTACTTGAAAAAGCTCCTTGGCAGAAGAAAACAAGCATGTCTGCTGACACTGGGTACAGAGCACTTTTACTGCTATGCTGGGAAGAGCCTAACTCTGTGAAGCTCCGGGTTTAGCAGTTAGGGTACACGTGCAGCCCGTGGGAAGGCAGCTGCTGGCCCGGGGCTGCAGCAGTACAAGTCTGACCATCAAACCTGTGCCTCTGCAACTCTGGAGCAGATGCACTTCTACTGATTAGGTGTGGGCTTTACTAATAAGGAACTTTTGACTCAGCACACAGGCTATCCGTGCTTGCACAAACTGAATCTTTGCTACTGGCTACACTCATTCTCAGTGGACTGTGTTTTTCTGCCTCAGACCAGTGCTGCCTGCATGGATAGCACCTTAGCAAGAACAAAGAAGACAACTGTGAAGAGGCAGACAATCGCTAACAGTTATAAATTATTCAAGAACAAAATGTTCAAGTAATATTAACCTAAAAGTATCATCACCCATTTTTCTCCAATGGATGAAATCACCTAGTTAGTATTCAAGTGTTGCTACCTAAATAAAACTGATTGATGTTAACTGAGCAGATTGGGAGAAAATATCATCAGGATGCCCAAATTCTGTTCCTTCTTGCTTAATCAATCACACCTCTGCTAAGTTGTGCAGCATTTTGTTACAAAAGTCTTAGCAAAGAAATTGGTCTGTGGCAAAATGAATAAAACATTTGCTTCAGTGCTAGAGTAATGACCCTTAAGTGCCTTAGAAAAATGAGCTGCAAGGACTTCTTCCTTTTACAGAGAGACTCGAAGTAACTGCTAATAAAGTAAAGGATGATGTTTAAGGGTGGGGATAAAACAGGGTATGCACCACTTACTTGAAGTGTCAGCCCAATCCGTGCACAAATACACATCCATGGCATCCTGAGGTATGAGTTTGTTTTTATCCCCTCACCTCTTTCCTACTGCAGTTTTTACACCAGCATTAATCACCTTCATCTTTTCTCGTTCTGCTTTCATGAAGCTTATTGTGTCACCATAAAGACATTGATCAAGTGGTGGCTGACAGGATGCGGCTATTTACTTTGAAGAAGTGGGAGCATACAGGGCAGGGAAGCGCGGTGAAAATCTGCATTGGCTGGCGCTTACAATTCCTGAACAATTCATACGTCTCCTTGAACACGTCCCCAAAGGCAAAGAATAATGACTTAGGTTTCCTTACAGAAATGTCATTTTTATCTGAGGCACAAAATAGCAAAGGAAGAAAAAACCACTACATATTAAGCTTAAAAAGACTTATTTAAAGATAATTACAGAGAAATGTAAAACCAGTGACTGAATGGTGGAGGATTATTTACTGTCATTTCAAATTAACTTACTTTAAATCCATCTAAAGCGTACTTGAAGTCAAGATGAGGCCTTTCTTCTGACTTCTATTTTAAAAGTAGAAAGGGAGAAAGAAGAGAGACCACTGTTTTTGGGTGTGTATTTCATTAGATAATATAATTGGTAGACAGCTGCTGACAACAAAATGCTCCTTTAAGAAAGCATTGATTGAAAAACTAGTGTGAGGTCACGTAACCTCATTATTCTCTTTACATCTTCCATTAGGTCAAAATACCAATACCTTTTGCAGTAACTTTAATCTCAGGCAGCATATGCCAGTGTTTCACTTTCAACTCTGGCTTCTTTATTCTTCAGAAGGATTACAGTCTGCAACACCACCGCTTCATTTTCATTACATTGCTGTTCTATCTTTAAGGGGAAATCAGTTTCATATTGTGTTATTCTTATACTCCTTAACAAGGTTTAGAAAGAAAAAGAAAAGATGAATCCTTTTAAATTAAGAGGTCCCAGTTTGATAGCACTTCCCAAATAAAAAAAAAAAAAAAGAAAGAAAGAAAAAAGAAAAAGAAAAAAGAAAATAAAAGAAAGTTCTATCATCTGAATAGTTTGCTTGAAAAGGATATGCAGCAGTGAAACATTCAAATCCCAACTGTCTAAGCTGAAGTCATTGATGTGTATTATCTGTAGGCTGCTATCATTAACAAGGCAGCTTTAAAAGGACAATTCTTAAAGCCTGGACAATTTCTTTGGGCTAAAACTCTGAGGATGCCCTCTCTATCCTTTAGCTGAAAAAAGACATCCTCTTGTGTGTGAACATGTATAAAAAATTTGTCTCCTCTTGCTGGACTTTCACAGTCTTTTTCAGAATTTCTTTTCTTGACTCATAATACCCTTTCTGTGCAAGGCTAAGACAAGACTGTTTCAGAACATTTACATAAAATAATAATAAAGTTCTCTGACTGATTAGTAGCATGCAAGTCTTCCTTAGGTACCTGCTGCTGCTTTCCTCGACCTCCTTAGAGGAAGATTTTAGGAGAAAGCTTAATGTACTCTATCCAGTGATTTCATAGCAGTTGATGGAAATGTACTGACTTACAATCTTCTCAGTTTCGTAGTTTTACTTTGAGTAAGGTTGTGTTCTCCGACTCCTTGATTATTTTGTGGGGGGGAGGCTGGGGAGGGGAGGGGAGGAGCTAGGACTTATCACTCTGACCCCCAGAACAAAATCTGGTCCTGTAAACTGGTTACAACAAAATAACCATATTTCCCTTTAGCTGTTGTTTGAATGTGTTATCGGGAATGCAAATTTCCATCTTGGTGTATCGCACATTCGATACAATAAATTTCAAATGGTAGGGTATAAAGGAAAAGAGGGCTTAAACAAAACGATGATACTAACACTGTTTTAGCTTGTTCTATTTTTTGGTAAAGGTTGGACAAAGGATGTAATTATCTTTATAGACTTATTAAGATCTTTTAACTGCCACTGTCAGATGTTTATTTGATTGCAACTCTTCTGGTGTCTGGCTGGAAAACCAATGTGGTTTCCTGTAAACAGAGGTATATCTTTAAGGAGAAACTGTCCCACAAACTTCTGATAAAATTTTTGTATGAAATGCCTCATTTACGCAAGTTGCAGAGTCGCTCACCTTGGTCAATCTACAATATAACCTGAAATGCCAAAGGTTATGAAAAAAAACACAAAGCAACTTCCTGCATTAAAAATTGAACCAGTCAAGAAAACAAAGAATCAGTATCGCTGCCCTGAAGTGGAATACGAGCATTTTCAAAATTTACATCTCATATGATTTGAAATTTAAAATAGCCATAATACTCTATATTTTTTAACATCTTTAAAAATGAATTATTCCCAGAACTATGATTCCCTGTATTATTTCCGACACACTGTGAATATTAATCTTTGTAAATCAATGAAAAAAAATTACGTTGACCATATAATGCCAGATATCATGTGTAGTAGGACCATTCATTAGGCTGACAAAATTCCAAGCAGGAAGCACTGTATATAACAAAGTGCTAGGAAACACACTAGAAGATGAAATTCAGCTCCTGGGAGTGGTCTAGAATGACCTCTTCCTGTCTTCAAACTCTGACTCTGAAACTAGACATCAGGAGATGCTGGTCTCAGACTGTAGCGGCCCTTTGTTGCTGCCTAGAGCTCAGCTACTTGAGGAAAAAGAATGCACGAAAAAATTGGGCAAATGGAGTAACAGTCTCCAGACCCAGCTATCAAAACTAATGAAAATTTCCTCAAGGTTATTTGCTTCTGGTTTCTTTGCATAATCTCAGTTCTTGTTATGCAGAAGTGGAATTCTGAAGCACTGTTCAAAAAGACCAGTGTTGGAAAAATTTCACCAAAAAGAGGATGTCCCATCAGTCCAGGACTGTGATTTCAATAAAGGGATTTTCACCCTGGTGGAACACTGCCATGAGATTTGATTGTTTCAGATGTCTTTTGGATCAAGATGTGAGACTTGGTACCCAGGGACAGCCTCTGTTTGGACTTCACAAAGACTACAAGCTATTCTACTATTTAAAAATACAGTGAATGAAGCCACATTCTGAATTTTGCTAGCTGCAAATGGACTGGGAGCACTCACCACGGTGGATTTACCTGCATAAACCAAAGGTAAATACACTTGAACTTGAGAAAATACACCTGTATAAAAACCAATCAGGACTTAGATCAGAATGAAGAAATGAGCATATCATGGAGTGATTTTATGTACTTGTGATCCGCCTCACAAGTTCACACACTGAAAAACACACCGGCTGAAAAAAATATTCTGCCTTTCTTTGCTTAGAGAGAGCTACACTTTGCACTTCAGGCCTCCAAAATCAATGAACTGATGTCCATCAATACCTCAAAGACTAAGGTTACTTAAATTATAATTTAGGAAGGGATGTTTAAGGAGTCTCTTTTGATACATTTTTGCAGACCACTTCAGTCAACAAAATAATGTCCTTCCTAGCCATGTTAAAAACATATATGGTAGGTCTTAACATAACTGATGCGCTCCTTAGATAAGGAAAAAAGCCATTCAGTGAAAACCAGGATCTTAATAGATGCTACATGCAACAACAACAAAAAGAGAGAAAGAGAAGAATCTTGACAATATATTTTATTCTAATTTGTTACACTGCCTTTGATTAGCAGTTTCCAAAGGTACAGTGAAGCATTTGACAGACCTGCACATGCCAGGGATGCCTCACAAATATTTTCTCTGAGATTAACTGTCAAAGACTTACAGATATGCTACTTGTCTAGTCTGCACTCACCTTTACAACAGTAAAGTTTGTTCAACACCTTTCTCCAAGAATTAAGACAATATGGTTTAGATGTTTGCTAGATGACCAGTTGAATTCAGAAAAAAAAACCTACTTGAAAATTCCATAAGTGTAGGGGGAAAGAAAGGACAGTAAGTTTTTATTAAAACAGATAAGAGTGTTGCTATCAATGCATCGGTTTCCTATCGCCAGCTGAATGAGAATTCAGGGCTCTGTAAATGATACACTGTCAGAAAAGGCCTCTGGATGCACAGCAAGAGCAAAATAGCAGTTTCATTTTACTGCAGAACCTAATCTTATGAAATATTTATTTAAGAAATGGAAAGTAATTAAAAATGTGTGAGTGTGTGCGTATGTGTGTGGGCATATGCCCATGGGCATGGTTTTTGAGAATGTTCACTTCCTAGACTTGAGTATACACACTTGTATATCACTCTTGTAAATATCAAGTAGCTCTAGAATTAAAAGAAAACATCTTTGAAAATGATGCTAGAACTTTTAGTCTATTCTCTAGAGAGATATTTTTGTCCGAAATAATGAAGGCCACAAGTTTTGAAGTTAACTATAAGTGCCAAATATCAGAAACAGTGATAGTTGCTTCTTGTCTCATGTAGCATGTCAGTTTCTGCTCATAGAGGAGACGTTGGCCAGGGTTTTCATAAGCTGACTATATACTGGCTTTGCATTAAAGTGCAGACGGTGAAAACTGGCAGAAGACATTTGTCCATCAAAACTCATCCTAAAGTGGATTCTCTTGTCCCTTCTGTACACTTTCACTGACTTGCACAGTTTCCTCTCAGTCACTCTGGAGACGAAAATGAGATGCACTGTTTTGTAATGCTCACAAGAGGTTTTAAACCCATTCACTCTCATTTATATTTTAGTGCAGAGTCCAGAAGCCATACTCACACTGTCCTCTGCTCTTCGACACATGGCAGGTTGTCTCCTTCAAATCAAATCTGAAAAGATATTTGGACTTCTTTTTCTTCCTCCTAAAAATGGAGGAAGTAGAATTTAAATACTGAAGCAATCCTAGGGGGTTTTTTTACGCTGTTGTCCTTCAAACAACATATGCTGTTACATACAAGCATATATATATAAAATAAATACATAGCAGTTTCAGGAATACTTGTTTCCAGATATATTCACACCATGAATTTTTTGCCTGAGGCAGCTCTTGTTTTCATCCTTCTGATAAGAATTAGAGAAGAAAAAAATAGGTTAAGTGCCACACTTCTTTTCAACCTCTGTTCGTTAGAGATAAGACTATGTATTTGGAAATATTTAAAACATTGACATTATTGACCTTGCAGACAGGGGAGAAAAGGTTTTGTCACCATCAGTCCAAGCCTACCCCTCACAGGATATCCCTCCCAGCAGCTTGGAGTATAGGGCACACATGAGTAGTACACATACTTTCCTGGGGGCAGCCTGGCAGGGACCCAGCATAGATGGGGATGTTATACTACCACCAGTAATACATGTGACAGGAGAAAAGCAGCGATTTCCAATCTGGGCTTGATCTAGCTCCAGTGAAAAGAGCTGAGCATAAGTGCTCCTTCCTGCCAAGGCCTTTACAAAGCCTTAACCTTCATGCAGATGGAACCATGGAGCTAAAATCTAAATGAGTGGCCCAGGATGCTCACCCTAAGCAGTAGAATAGTTGTGTTTTTCCATACTAAATATACACCCAGGCCGTATTTTCGCCCTCCCNTTACAATTTTTATGATTTAACCCACTTTACTTGCATTTTTCCACTTCCTTTCACAGGGCAGCTTATAAGCACTATGTGAGTTACACTTGATCAGAAGAAGAAACATCACCCCTCTTCTCATCTGTGCATAAAAAATCTTTTTCATTTCAATCATTCCTCAATGGCTTTTCCTCTCTAGTTCAGTCTAGTTCTCAGTTGACTGCCCCACTTTCCCTTACATACTTGTAAATCTACATGCAAACATCAACAAAAATGCACATTACACTGTGAGATCAAGAGTTAACCATCAAGAACTGACTGCAGGACTCAGGATTCCCCTTTGTTGCTTGCAGGTTTAGATGATTCAGTTTTGTGGAGGACTGTAAGAGACCACAAGCAAAGTTGATCAGCTTTTAAGGTTTCATTTAAAATTCAGAGCACTCAGGGACTGCTACAGATCCATGCACTCAAAATGAGACAAAGCAGCAAGCATGAAGAATGCAAAATATATTAGTCTTCATTTAATACCAGGAAAGTCACTATTCCTCTTTCATGTACTTGATCGGCAATTTTGTGCACATTACTTTCAGAAAGTAATGTTTTGTATGAGTAGACTTTTGCCAATAAAATGTCACAATGACTAAAACGAGGACAGTAAAATATCTCTGGTTCCTTTTCTCACATAAAATAGCAATAGATTCAATATTATATAATTACAGGGACTGAGAGAAATAGAGTGTAAAGAATGTGAGTATGCTTTGTGCCATTATGCTAAAAGGTATTAAACTCTTTATTTATTTCATTTTACTGCAAATTCTCCTATGCAGGGCAACACTTCCAAGGCCTTAAACACTAGGAACATATAGATCTGCAGGAAAAGATCACGAGAATCAGATGCGATGACAAAACCTAACATACTTTCATGGAAGCTATTACGAGTGAGGGCACTTAAAAGAAACAGCAAATATTCAAATAGTTTTTGTGTACAGTTGGTTGGTTTGCTAGGATAAATCAGGAGTATTTGTTGCTGCTGGCTTTTAGACTGTGATCATTACCATTGCTGTCAAGCAGTCTCTTTCTAGTCTGTGATAAATGCACCTTTGTGTATTGCCATTTAAAGTACAGCGCTGCTGTCATCTATAAAATTTATTTTCTTTGGGAAATTATCCAGTCATGGCAAATTTTTAAAATCCCATAAAAGGAGAAGTGATCAAGGATCATCATCCAGGCACAAAATGTGATAATGGCATTTCTTCACTCCAGTTCATAACACCCAAGGGACAAAATAACATAATTTTTTGATGAAGTTACATGTGACCTTGGTACCTCCCTGGGCTCAGTGAAGAAATTCCACGAGTTGTCTCTGATAATGAGTGCATCTTTTTATAGTCACTGGTAAGAAAATACACTTCTCCTATTTTTACCTGAGAAGAGCTTTACTGAATGCTTCAGTCTGCAGAAGCAAACCAAAAGCCAAAACCTGTTCACAGATCTGTTCAAGACACATAATTAAACTGCATCTGTGTCTAGGTGTAGAACTCTGGGATCAATGTTTACACAGCGTTTTGAGATCCTTGAGGTAAAGAGGCAATAAATGCTATGATAATAAACCTTGGTCTGCAGTAGTCCCGCAAGAATGGTTGATACTAAAGCAGCCATGATAGAAAAACCTGCTGTGTAAAATCTAACATGAATGTTTTGGAAGGAAATAAAACTTCAATAAATTTATTTAAAAAAAAAAAAATGTTGAGCAGATTCATTGCAGACTTGCACAAACAAAAGCTTAAAAAAAGTGAAACTAATATAAAATTAAGTCTGAAGCTGAAAGACTACAAAGGAAGTAGCGGCAGTTTGCCTCTCTCAGGCCATAGAAGCAGTGAACTGAAATCCATTCACTGGAAGATGTTGGGAATTTCACATAAAGAGCAGAAAATAGTATTTCCAAAGATTCTGACACACAACTAGTCCTTAAAAAAGTCAAGATCCTTCTGTCTAGCTCTTAAGCTTTTCAGCACTTTCTGTTTGATCTTAGGCCACTGACTTTGGACAGCAGCTTCAATCACTGTTCACATGCAAGTGACTTGATGCCAAGAACAACTTTGTTTGGCAGCAGGAGCTGACACATATGCTTTAGTTCTCCTGCAGTACCGCATGTGTCTTCCAAAAACTGTGGTTAGAGACTATAATAAAGATCTAACTTACAGCATATTAGTGAGGAAATGTACAGTCCCTGACTAAAGGTCTGGAAAAAGATCCAAGCTTAGAGCTTTGGTTTTTATTCGGATGCCTTTTTCTAGGTAGCATATTTCACTAAGCTTTCGATAGACCTTATTGGTATCATTGTTTATTAGAGGTGGATGAATATTAAAAACAGAGAAGATATTTTTTAGCAACTTCTGATGAAAACAAACAAGAGAGCGAAGGGAGGGCCAGTTGCCCTGTGGCAGACCACTGTCTGGTGGTTATAGAACTCATGGAGGGGGCAACTGCCCAGCTGTAAACTATGCTTGGGATACTTAAGCATGTTTTCAAGAATATTTTAGGAAGATTTCACTTTGCTTCCATTGCATGCTCAAGAGAAGTATACCTAGACATACCCAAATATTCTTTCAGAATTCTTTTTTTTTCATCCAGTCTAATGTTTCCTTCCATCTTCTATGAAAGCATCAGTACATAACACTCCATTGTAGGTATCATCATTTAGCAGTATGTTAACTTATAGATAAAAACAATTAACACAAAGAATTAATTGAACTTTATAGCTGTTGTTGAGTACAGAATGAAAAATGACCCAAAACAATCATTGTATACCTGGTTAGCTATCGACCTTATAGCAGAGCCTCACTCTTTGATTGGTAGAATGATTACTTCTTTAATACCTTAAAAAAAATTTCCTAGTTATCCTAATTTATTTTATCTGTAGTTTCCAGAAGTAATTTTGTGGTGAATTTACACCTCTTTTGTTGGAACTAAATGGTTACTATTGTCATTATTTAGGAAATGAGAGAAACTAACTACAGTCTTTCAATATATATTACAATTTTCATAGACTATTGATTTTTCAGTTGTCTTATCAGATAATAGTGTAATTTGAGAGGCTGGTGGAATTCATTCTTCTTTACTGTACAAACTGGTTTGAATAGTAAAAGTTTAGGGTTTATGGCAAAATAAAATGAAAGTAAAAAAATATCTGAACAAGGTGTATAAAGAGATTCCATCTGGCTTACCTGATGGGGATTTTATTGTTATTACAAAATCAATTTTTGAACCGAAAATTTGAAGCCTTAATCATTGAGTAAAATAGCCACATGAATGGTACATGAGAAGAAAATTCAAAAAGTACTTATTTTCTAGTAAGTACTAACCCAAAACATCTCAAGAACATTATAAATCAGTAGCTCAAACATACATTTCATAGTATCTTTGTCATAGTAATAGCTTTCTCTAAATAATGTTAGTTGCTAGACAAGCAGAGAAGAAATTTCATTTTACTGATAATGAAGCAATCTTCAGCAAGATGTCAAAATAGCCTAAGTGGTTAATGACATTTCTTGTGATCCATCTGTTGGCTGTCCTTCCCCTTGGGACAAAAAGACAATCCTTTCTATTAAATGCAAATCAGTATTTAGATAAACACTAAACAGATGAAGAGGAAAACACTCTGACAGCCTTCAAGCTTAGGGACTGTAAGTGTGCTCAACCACAGTGTAAAAACAGTATTTTTTTTTCACACAGACACCTTTGTGAATACCTAGCAGCACGGCTGCCTTGATCTCCAACTACGGGGGAAGCAGACACTGGTTTATGAAATGTATATCCACACACACACACAGATACAGATAGTTACAATGACTCATGTGCACTCATGTCTTGTGTCTCCTGTTTCATCTTTGTTTTAATCCCCTGGATACCAGTGGCAAGGAGAAATGTACTGCGGACTTAAAAGAAAAAGAAGCAGGAGGGATGTAACAGCGTGAGTACATACTTTAAGAAGAGAAAATAATGTCTCCTTTCCCTGAAGACTGCCATGGGAAGGCTGGCATACGCCAGCTCTGGCCCAAAGACAGGTAGGAGACGTGGGGTTGTCAGATGTGTCTGTGGTGTACAACGATTGTTTGGTGCCTAAGGCTACAGACAGCTTCTATGGACTGTGCCTGGCTCCACTCCACCCACAAGAGCAGCTCTGACAGTCCTGTGGCCACCTTGTTTTCATTTCCCTTCTCCTAATCATTGTCTGATCTTTCCTCTCCAAGACAAAGTTTAATAAGAAAAGTAGCTAAAAGGTAATATTTTAATTTAAAAATCATAGAATCATGGAATCATAGAATAGTTTGGGTTGGAAGAGACCTTAAAGATCATCTAGTTCCAATCTCCCTTCCATAGGCCAGGACACCTTCCACTATACCTAGTTATTCTGAACCCGATCCAACCTGGCCAGGGATGGGGCAATCACAGTTCCTCTGGGCAACCTGTTCTAGTGCATCACCACCCTCACAGTAAAGAATTTCTTCCTGATATCTAATCTAAACCTACCATCATTCAGCTTAAAGCCATTCTCCTTGTCCTGTCAAATACTGCCCTTATAAACAGTCCCTCTCCAGATTTCTTGTACCTCCCTTAAGGTATGGGAAGGTGCTACAAGATGTCCTTGGGCCTTTCTTTTCTCCAGGCTGAATACCCTCCAGCTCTCTCAGCCTGTCTTCATAGGAGAGGTGCTCCATCTCCCTCATCATCTTCGTGGCTCTATTCTGGACTTGTTTCATCAAGTCCATATCTTTCTTGTTCTGGAGATCTCAGAGCTGGATGCAGTGTTCCAGGTGGAGTCTTACAAGAGCAGAGCAGAGGGGTGGAATCATCCCCTTGACCTGCTGGTCCTGCTGCTTTAATGCAGCCCAGAACATGCTTGGTTTTCTGGACTGCAAGAGTGCCTTGCCACGTCATTGTAAGAGATTGAAATATTATAGTTTATGACTTAAATGTTTTCATGAAGGACTTTTTACAAAAGCTGCAGAGAAGACCACCACACCCTGCATGGGGCTCTGGGAGGCCCTGGGCCCGCTGGCTGATGAAGATAAGATAAAGTAACAACTCAGGGCTGGGGACATTCACAAAGGACAAGCTTAACACCTCCGAGGTGGAGACCACAGCCCCGGGGCTATCAGCTGGCCAGGCTCACACAGACTCTCACACCAAAGGGTGGGGAAGAGAGGCCTTGGGTGTGTGCTGGAAAAGCCTCTGGTGAGAGGCGCAGTGACCGCCCATCCTCCGCTGTGCAGAGGAGCCCAGCTGAGGGGCCCTGCACCCGGGGGGAGCTCACCCGCAGCACAGGGGGTGTCATGGCCCAGCAAAGGCGCCCCAAAGGGGTCCCCAGACCCTGCACCAGAGCACCAGAGATGATGCAAGAGACCCTCAGTGTCTCAAGGGACAGTGCCNCATTCAATCTCGTTTGGTTTTAATCTCATTTCTGGGAATATTTTGAACCTTCTAAATTCTTTCTGGTTTATGCACAGAAACTTAGCTGTCTTTGCTCTTCTGGATCTAAACTGGATCGTAACAGTCATGTAGAGCTTTTCATCCACAAACATCCCCAAGTATTTCACCCCAAGGCTGCTTTAAATCCATTTCCCACCCGGCCTGTATTTATGCATGGGATTGCTCCAACTCAGGTACAGGATCTTGCACTTGGCCGTGCTGAACTTCATGATTTTCACACAGATCTACCTCTCAAGCCTGTGCAGGTCCCTCCAGATGGCCATGTGCAAATACTCATAACAAGTTAATCACTAAATAATATCTTACTTTTCTAAATGTAAGTTAGGGTCTCAATCATTGGGCTTTTCTGTGGCCTTTTTAGCACCATTTTTTAACTGTTACTTGAAGACTAAAAGGAGTAAAAATTGTATGTCTAAACTCCTACTTCAGATTAAATCACTTAAATTCACAACCATTATGACTGTCAGAGAACACTATGGTGAACTTGCCACATTCCAAAAAAAATTACTTGAGAGGTCAGTAAAATTTGCTATAATATAATTTGCTATAACATAATTTAATTTTGCTATAATATATTTAATTGAAATTATTAATTTAATTTAAATTAATACATTTAATTAAAATTAATATGTTTAATTTAAATATAATTTAAATTTGCTATAATATAATATAACTTCACTATTTCAGAATAGTGAAAATCACATGAAAACACTTTCTGCACTTGGGCCTTCTCTCACTGCCGTCTTTCCTGTCGGGAGTGGGAGATTTTGAGAAATGGCAATAGATGAGTATAACCACCATCTCTCAGCACATCTTAGACTCTTTCCTTTACCTGCACAGCACATATCCAAATAAATCTGTTACATATATACTGTTTATATTGCACAGAAACCAGTAAATCACTAACAATGAAGTGTACCTTTTCCTGAAAATATTGAATTTACTGAGCACGGACAGAAAGGCAGTGCAGAGCTGCTCAACAGGTCCAGTGTTTCTTGGCGTGCACATCTTTGATTATGCATGTTAGTAAGCAAAACCATCACCTCCAGAAATGCCAGCAGGAGTAGGCTGTGGCATGGCACCTTCTACACGATGGAAACACATCAAACATAAAAAATATTTGGATGCTACTGACTATATTGATGATAGTACTCTCCTTCTGAAAATAAGTTAATTCATATTTGTTTTAGAAATCTATATTTCCTGGACTAGTAACAATAATATTTTTTTCTTTATCTGGTCTGGAGGGTTTTGGCATGTGCAACAAGCCTTAAAGATCCTGCTCTTCATTGAGGCCAGTATCAAATGTCTCAAAATTTTCTCATAGACTTCTCAGTCCTTAAAGAACTTTCTGTATGGTCTCCAACATATTTGCATCGAGACCTGAATGAGCACCATCTTGTGGCCTTGAAACAAATCCTATCAAATGTATAGCATTTCCTGGTAAGAATGTAATATTGGCTTAAAACAGGCTATCCAAACCTCCATGATCTAATACACTTCCTTGCCTTCGGGGGCTCTTATCCTTAGCAACAGCTATGGCAATACAGTAGTTCCCTTCTGATGGGAGGTAAGGTATCTCTTTTCTTCCAAGATGACAAATCTGGAATTGAGATCTTTAAAGCACTATGCTCAAGTAACCCTTAGGATTTGCACACAACCATCAGATCCCTCCTGAGTTTGTTCTCAACCTTCAAACCACAGGTTTGTAGCTGGAACAATAGTGTCTTTATTCGCGTGTGTGTCATAGCCCCCTTTTGGCCATGTTAATAACCAGCTTGTGGTTGGTTTCAGCTCTCAGTAAAATACATGCATTAATGGATGAACAAAAATGGGAAACAAAACTTCTTACACGAGTGAACTAGAGACAAAATGTCTTCCTTTCTATTAATTTATTGGTATTGATTTTTTGTTAACACTGAGACTAGGTACTCTTGTCTAGTTCTGAAAAATAAGCAGAATTACATGACTAGGAGTAGCTCACTGTGTTGGCTCTTCTCATTGCATTTTTAGTTACATAAGCAGGGTTGTTTGTAAAAGCAAAATCTTCCACTCTCTCTTTTCCTGTTTTTACTTCCTTGTCTTAATATTTCCAGTCTTCACGCTTTCATCCTTATTTTGGTTCACATTTCTCTCTAGCAAATTGCATCTGTTGGGTCTTTTAAATGTGAGATTGAGGATTTCTAGTGAGATATGTCATCACTGTTGATAATCTGAGCTAAAACCCATGTGAAGGTCAACGAGTGTAGGGCGATGGGGAGTGCAGCTCTCATCATATTGCCTGTGTGAGGAGTGAGATCATGTTTCCATCAATCACCTTGTCAGCATAACAGGGTAAAATCTGAGAGGTTTGGGTTCAAAATGCCAGATTCCTTGGCATTTATAATTTTGTTAGAGATTGATTTTTTCTAGCTTCACTGCAGCAATACAGGTATTTCCAGCAATATGAAGGAAATACCTAAGCACATCTCTGCAGAAAAGCAACTAAAAATTCAGAATTTATTAGGCAAAGCCTGGATGCTCTTCAGCTCTTGCTTTAAAAAGCAGTCCATCAAAGTGTCATTTGGGTTAGGAGGGATACAAAGCACTAGCAAGGTGTTGAGCTGCACCTGTGAAACTCTTTGTAAAAAAATACTCAACAAAGAACAGATAAGAGGGGAAAATCAATCATTTTAAATCCTCAGCACATTTTGGTAACATTTATCTAGATTTCTCAGTCATTAGCTAGAAAGATCCTACTTTACTACTCCTTCTTCAGCAACCCATTTATTTTTATAATCCCTTCCCCATTCCTGTACTTCACTGGCGCAGCTGAGGAAAAGCCTCTCCCTGCTCCATGAGCATGGTTGCCCTGGCAGTGATGAGCTGATTGACGGGCTGCAACTGGTACATTTTGCAGAGCATCACCACTCACTCTTCCTCCAGGACCAAAGACCACATCACAGCCTGGCCCTGTCTCAGGAGACCTAGCAGTCTGGGGCTTCCAGCAGCCTCAGATGTTCTGAGTGTGGTAGGATACTATTAAACTTTGCTGCGGTCTGATTAGAACCATAAAATCTATGGGCAGCTACAAGGGAAAAGCCTGCATCTACCACAGCTGGAGAAAAAACCCCTCCTGCTTCTGTTAGCTAAACAGATGAATTTAAAAACTGTGTTTGTAATGCAGTTAGCCATAGGAAGAATACCAGCTAAAACGATCTACTTTTTTATCGCCTTGTTTGTAAGATGTGCTCATGGATGCTACATGATCATATTAAAGACATCAACATAAATGCTTAGGATAAATACTAATGATTGCAAAATAATCTTAGTTGCTGATAGAGCAATACAACATCTTTTTTCTTAGCATTGTGTACCAATTCTCATAGAAAAATAAATTCTAATATTGTTTCTCTCATGACAAATGTATTAGAAATATAGTATTTAATATAACCACAATCTACATTTTTACTATGTGATTTATACTTAAAACTGTGAAAGAATATTTATGTACATGGCCTAGTCTTTCCAAGAATACATCCATTAAACTCTGCACTTATTTTCTTTATGAAGAGAAAAGTCTTCAGTAATATTTTGGGGAATCAGTTGTGTATTAGTTACACATATGTACAGTCTGCTCTACTCTTTCATGTTAAGAGACCAAAGTTCCCAAAATAAAGCCTACAGTTCAAAGGTTGATAGAATTTTTTGTCACATATGTTTTTCTTGTTTGGTGTATTTGAAGATATTTTTAAACACCATTTCTCCATCATAGGTCAAATGCTTTACAGTTTGCTGGTATATTACTGTATGTAAAAGCCTTTCATCGTAAGAAAAATACTTGAAGTATCTACAAGGGCATGAAGGTTAAAGAGGATTTTTTTTTTTCAAATGAAAACTTCTTGGCAAAAAATTGAATACTTTGGGAAGAGTATAATGAAAGAGAAGTGATTAGACTTATGCAAAAGGTTTATGTCATAAAGAACCTACCTTCCACATGGGAACTATCACAGTGGAAAAATTTCAAGAGGCCATAGGAAAATACGGAGATCAAACACTCTGGAACAGTTTTTCATCATAATGCTAACAGTAGGAATTATCTATGCTCTTTCTGCTAATGCTGATGAAATCTGTGTAATTCTTGCGCCTCTGAGCAGAACTGCTGTTGAGCATAAACAGAGAAGAGTGGAATCACACATAGATTTCTTTGATTGAATCAGTTCTATACTCAAAGGACTTAGTAACAAATCTGGAAATCTTTCTGGCAGTTCTCTGCCTTTCGTGGATGATTGAAAGCCTAGGTCCTAGTAAATTAATGGTAACTTTCTCAGTCACTCCAAAGGATCTGTGAGCAAGACCACGCCAGAAAAAAAAAGGCCAAATAAGTTTATACTTCAAGGTTTGTTTGGTTTTTTTAAATTAGTCATATTTTATAGTAAGTAAAGAAAAGGGTAAGTAAAGTAAAGAAGAGATTTTTTAAAAAGCAAATAATATCCCGGATATTTCCAATGGTGCAAAAGAAATCCAAATGCTACAAGACAGTAAAAACAGTGGAGACCTTCGTGCTTTTGTCCCGCTATTTTTCGTTATAGTTTTAGGAACATTTATTTTTGCATCATTTAGCTTTTGGTAGAAAAGAGGGGCTGGAAGTAGAGAAGGAGAACATCCCACTAGGTAAGTGTAAACAAAAAAGGTTCTGTGCACATGAGTCTAATTCCTGGTACATTAAGTTCTATCCCAACCTGGAAATGGGTTCTTCTAAATGTTGGCAAGCAGTAGTGTTGAGCACATAATTTGATTAACACTGCATTCAAAGGCAAAGCCATTCATTCATGCAAAATGCAGAGGGGTCACATTGCAGACCAGGTCACTTTAGACAAAGTTATTTTGAACTCACATCAGGTCTTCAATCCAAGCCACCTAGTGACCTGCACATACAAGCACGAGGATGTGGCGCTCTCTTATGAATATGAGAGACACCAAAAGAAATTGCTTACCAAAGTACATCAAACGGCCTCTTATTTAATATATGTCTGCAAAGGAAATCTTAAAAGAGAACAGAGGAAGAGTCTTTAAGAAGGCAAGGTGGGTAATTTGGGACTTGGCAAGTATTCTTCTCTTTGAATGACAGTGACTCTTCTGGCTTCTACAAAGCTTTTATGGCACTTCATTCACAAGAACTGCAAATGACCAAACCACAACCTCCACCTTAAATAAACATAACAGCAACAAGAGAGGTGTTTGTAAGCAGGTTTCATAGACAGTTCATAGCTACAGATGGAACTGAAGAAAAAGAAATAAAATACTAATTTATTCAAAAAGGTCAGAAAGGTATTTTTCAATAATCCCAGCAGCAGGAGAGGACAGCAACAAAAATGGAACCAACTAGAAACAGTACTTCTTTGGCCTGGCACAACTATCGTAAAAGTGATACATGTGCTAAGCTAAGGGATAAGACACTGACTTTCTTAATCAGAATTATGGATCCTGTTTCTTCTGGCACATATTTTAGCAGCCATTTTCTGAAAGAAAAATTCAAGAGCAACACTTGTTCTTTCAACAGACACCCAGAAAGACTAAATTACTATCAATACAAGGAAAACAACAGTTTTTTATCAAAAGAAAATGGTACTGCTCCTCTTGCTGTCCCCCAGCATGTGGGGGAGACATTGCTGCAGCACACCTGACTAAAAGGATTTTATTAAGAGAGAATGAAAAAGCAGGACACTAAAAACTACTCCATGACAAAAGGAAATGTTAACTATAAATCCTACACCTGAGCATATCACCCTGCCCTGAGACAAGTGGACTTAGCCCTCACCCATCCTGTGGCAAGCCACACTGCAAAAGTCAGCAGATAGACCCAGTATTAGTGTTGACTTGGGATTACTGGAAGCACTGTGGTCACACATTTGAGTCAGGTTTTTTCAGTCTCAAAGACTACTTTTGCAGTGTCTTTTGTCCTGCAGTGGGTGTAGGAGGAGTTTTACGAACACTCTGGATGGCCTACAAAACTAAGCAAATGATAGTCTGATAGTACACGCCAGTGACTATAATCCACAAAAATGCTAGAAATTACTAGTTTAGTAAGAAGAATGTAAGGGATTTTTATATCCCAATAGCAGGAAATTAATGTTATTTTGAAAAATGACGTCTACATTTGCACTAAGGCCTTACAAGAGAGAGAAAAACTTTACCAGAAATGTTATATCCTGTACCACTCTGGAGTTTCTCATCATTACAAAGTCCTTTTTTCTTTGTTTTCAAATGCTTTTTTGACTGATTTTAGACTACAGTTCCCTCCTGCCCCCCATGAAAGACACATCTAGTGATGGAAACCTAAAAGTCATCTGTAGTTAAAAGAACCCAAGACATGATACTCCTGAGGGAAGAAGAGAACCAAATTTCTTTGCTATTTTTCTCTTTTTCTTTAAAGACAATGGTTGCAAAATACAATACTGACTTAGAAAACTCACTTATTCCTTTGTTAAACAATACAAAATGACAGAACATGAGAGCATGTGTAATATGAGTTCAGAAGTGACATTTATCAGACTTCAGTATGGGTTGCCTTCCATAATGTCTAAGATAGCCATATAGTCAATCTCTCATAACTAAAGGGTAGTAAAATACTGAGAAACAAGTTGTGAGATTATGCAAGTGTTATAAATTTTTTTACCATGAATCTGGATCCAAGAAAAATTCTAAAATGGGAAAGAGGAAGGGAGGCAGAGAGTTTTACAGCGATTCACACCTTGATTTCGTGGCTCATTCACTTCAGTATCAATAGTGTCCACACAGAAGATGCACTATTATTTCACATAATGGAGGGGGCAGCTAAATGATTGGCTTCATTGCATACTGCAGCTACACTGACATTTGTAAAAACATCCAAATCCAAAAGGATAAATAATTAATAGTTTTGCTGAAAGATAGTACTAAAGGGTTTTGATAGATTGATAAAGAAGAATGCAGCTGTAAAAGTCTGGCACATCCAAGCTTCAGGGAATTTGGACTAGCCTGCTATGTCCTCACATTTCTAGAGAACTGTTAAACTAACCCTCCCTAAACTTTCTTTTTCAGCTTCAAATTATCCCTATGATAAAGCACAGGAAGAAGAAAAAAAAAATTATCAAAAAATACCAGAGCAAAATGGGTCTGTAAAAGAAGCTTCAGGAAGGTAATGAGAGAGAGGGTGGTTGTAGTTTTCTAATTACTTCTTTAAATGCATTCTTAAATTGGAACAAGAATTATAACTTAGAGTTCCTTTCTCTGTGGTTTGACAAATCAACAATTTATCTATTGTAAAAATAATGGTATGTTTCATTTATTTTCACTGGTTCTTTTAATAGAATATTTTAGTCTTAAAATTGCAAGGACAGCTGAAAAGCTTCTTTGAGAATGCAGAAATCTGTGCGTTACAGAAACATCTGTGATGCCTAATTCTGTTAACAATGGATGTAATGGCTTTATTTGTTTCTCATGGTATCCTCTGCATTCCAAACATTTGAGGATATTCACTCAAATAGACGTTTATCTCATTTTAACCCTGGAGGTCCCTTGTCCTGTCCACATTCCATCCAGCCAGAGCTGGGATGCATTTCAAAACCAATCCTCATCAGATATGTGGAAAACAGCTGCAGAATAAAAAAAGGGGTCAATTCTATACAAAACACAGATTTTCTCCTTGAAGCACTTCGCTGCCTGAACTGACAGTAGGACTAAGAAATAACTCGTTCTCCCACATGTTGATATGGCACACAGGTCCTGAAAAGACCTGGCTTAAGAATCACCAAGCCCAATCCCCCACGTTGCAGACCATTGTGAGCACTCCTTTTGCTAACAGGTCCTTCTCACCACTGAAAACATTTCTAGATATGCTTTTCATTTTCGTAGATTCTCAGGACCTAAAAGCTTGTTTATATCTATGGCAAATATTCTGAGAACAATAGGAAATCTTGTGGTGTGGGTTATATTAAAAATGTGTCCAGTTTTTTTATTTTACATTTTTTCAATTTTCCTCCTGCACGGAGAGGTCTTTAACAGGTGCAGACACGTCCTTAAACAGGTGCCTCCTGTTCTACTTCCACTCCTTCGGTTTTGGACTTTTAAAGGTTGTTCTATTCCCCATCCTAATTTCACCTTGGGACTCACCAGCATTCCACTCTCCTATCTGATCCCCACACCCACCTTCTTCTTTGGACATTCATCTACTATCTCGGAGCCACAGAGCCACAAATCTACTCTTTTATTGCAGACCTATCTCTTTTCCAAACTAAACTCTCAGCATGTCTCCCTGAGCTCCTGTGGATAACTGTCAAATTAAGGTCAAAATTGTAACATCTTCTTCCTGAGGTATTTGAGGCTACTTTCTTACTCATTTACTGCAGATAAGGGTATATATATTCGTATCACAAAGATGTCATCTTTAACTTGGCTTGCTCCTAGTTTGCAAATGTCAAGGATGTGGAATACGTCGAAGTTTTACTGCCCCTTCACACCTTCACAAGACAAAATTTTTTTCCAGATGATCATCTATTGCCTTCATATTAGCAACTTTCTTTTGTTTGGAATTGAATAAATGAACATCAGTGCTTCAATGTGTACAAAACACTGATGCTTACAAAGAATATTTAGCTATCTCACTGAGTGAGACAAGCAATACATCACCTTGCAGCATAGCCTCTCCCTCTTCTACCATGATGTGACTTCTTGAGGTTTTTCTCAACTTTTCCTCCACTTATTTAAATATTAACTGACATTCAGCTTCAAGAGTTTGAAGCTCACCTCCAGCTTATGATTATTTCCTTCGTGTGGTGAATTTTCAAACAAGAAGCTTCAGGCTCAGACCCAGGATCCTCTTTATGCTTGGGAGAAATTTCTAGTAAAACTCACAGAACTACTTTTTAATCTTTCAAACAACTCCTAGTGTCCTTTCCCTAACAGAAGCTGGATAATGCTCATCCCATTGGTGCATCTGATCCATTAACTGCTATTTTTAACTGTGTGATTTCCTTACTGCTTTTTGCTTCCAGTCTCCTATGTAGACCAGATGGCGAACTGGTCATAGACCAAATTCACGCTTTGCATCCTAACGGAGAGCTCAGCAGAGGAAAATCCCATCTCATATGTAGGGCCCCAGTAACTGTGGTAACACAAACCTGTGAAATGCTAGTTCTAACATACAGCATGACCATAAATAACAACCATAAACTCTTCTGAGTTCTGAAAAACATTGTTTTTAATACTTCTACTAGCTTTTTTACAGCACTAAATGTTCTCAGTGGAAGCCTTATCACATTTGGCCTACACAGAACAGGGTGACATTCAGATCACCCTACACTAGACGCCTCCAATGCAGTCATTTCATTCTGTAGTAACTCCTAGACTTCCTCTAGTGAAGACAATAGATGAACAAACACTTCTGGGCACAACTCATCTCGTCCTGAATAGTCATCTGTGGCAGATGTGAGTCATGGCATCGTTGTGCTTATTTTCTCCTATTGTTTATGGAGACAGACAGAGCTGCAGTGCAGAAACACATACAGGCAGTGTAGATATCCAGAGTTAGGAGATGTAAATCCCAGTCCTGTTATGATGTCTGGTGGCACAAGGCAGCAGTATGCTTTTCTCTGGACATTTCAAGTTCCATCTTTATTTAAGATGTTCTTTGTACGAGACTTGTACCAAGGGCATATATGCAGGGAAAGTTTGTCTCATCAAACACAACCAAAAGAACATAACAGTTATTTTCTGTTCCACAAAATATTTAGCAGCTGCTCATTTGTGATACAGAAAATACACTGATCTATAGTTTCAACTGGTATGAGAACAATGAGAGCTTGAGTCTTGCATTTTCCTTAATCTTTATATAGTTTTAATTTGTTTTAAAGCTTACTCACCACAATCTTCTTTGCCAGGTTTCTTGTACTTGACGTAAAACTAATGCTTGGACAAATGTAAAAGCAAAGAGAGCTCTTAAACAGTATCTGTACGTTCTTTCGTCTCACGAAATGTAAATTAGGGCACTGGGTGAATAACATTGCTTGGCTTTATGTCATGAAATGTAGTTGTGGAGCTACGGCAGGGTCAAGATTTATGAAGCTATCAGTTTTGGAGTGGGCAGGGGGCCAGCTTACACCTGAAGCACTATTTTTGCTACTTTCCAGACAAGTAACTCTGGAGTGAGGGACACTGGTTCCTAAGGTGATATTATCAGTAACAGAACAGTAGGCACCCCTTTGAGACAGAGAGGAACTGTAGAGACTGGGGAAGAAATGATGAAAAAACAAACATGTTGTTAAGCTGAATTTATATAAAGTAAATAGAAAGTATATTTGAAAAAGAACAAAGATAGTAATGGAAATAGTAAATAATTTGGGCAACTCATCAAAATCCCTAACTATTTACACATGAATAAGAGGGAAAGAGTGGTTATCTTAAGGAAGTTAAAGGAAGTAAAGGATTTTTCTGCACAGTGATATGTCTCAATTACAACTTATTTTTAACCCAGGCAGCTAACCTAAAAAATGCCTTTTTAGTGGTAACTAGTGTGGCCTGTCGAAAAAGAAACGAACAAACAAAAACCCAAACAAACAAAAAACCTTCACCACAAACCAAAACAAAACAAGCAACAAATAAATAAAAGCAACAACATATGTGTCTCTGCCTCAGTGACTAGGTTTCTACCTATGCCCATCATATTATTCTCTTTCTTACTTGTTCACAGCTCACTGACCAGATTGCAAAATTACCAGCTTCTGAGGCTGCTAGGGAAAGCAAAATAATCTTCACAAGTCAAGTGCACAAAACAAAGGATTACAGAGAAAAGAGTCAGCATTTCTTGCATATGCTTTGCATTACCTTTCTGGTTATTAAATGGAGCTTACATTATTGTGGCAGAAGTTTGACAGACCATTTGCTACAAAAAAACCTTGTATATTAGAAAGTTGGTTTATTGTAGTGAGGCAATACCTAAAAAGTCCCAATTTACTTCAGTGTATTCAGTGTAAAAGTTTATATTTCTTCATGCTACTCTGTTGATTGAACGCAAGTAGTCATAATTTCCATTAAACAAAAGCGTCAGATCAAATAGAATTTTTTCTGTTTTTCAATTTATGAGCATACATTCATGTTTCACATATTAATTTAAATTACAGTCTTTTATGTGCTAGAATCTTTGCTTCTCCTGGATATTTTCCCTCAATCACAGAACACAAAATGTAGATGTGCACATATTGAAAGAAACCATCAAAACATCCACAAAAAATGATGTCGTTTTTCTCTACATATATAATTATTTGAAGAATTTTTTTTCAGTATTGTAAATTTATATATTAAGGAGGTTAGTTAAACAAGAGAAATTATTATTTTCTATGTAATCCTTAACAGGGAGAAACAAGGACTCTTAAACCCAAAGTGAACAAGAAGCCATAGTGAGTTCTCACAATCACACAACTGTGCCTCTGCTTGTGTGCTCACACCGGGTGGATATGCTAGATCCTCCACGGTTTCAGATTCTAGGAATCCAAGCCTGTCCTACTTTACCAAACACAGCCTTATTTGTAACAGACAGCTGTCAGTCACACAAAATGACAGCTACTAAGGTAGAACAAATTGATACAGGTAATTTTGAAGTCTGTAGGTTTCAGGTGCCAACATATTGGTAATGCCCCACTTTTGTTTCACATTTTGAACTTCCAGTGAATATGGGTTCAAAGCCTTTTTTGTATTTACAAATTCCTCAACCCCACCATCCAACATCATAAGGAATCAATATATCCTTAGTTTTCTCCATCAGGGCTTACTTGTTTAGTGGGTTGTTTTTTGTTTGTTATGTTTAACTTAGATTCCATATGTTAATGTTAGAATTCATTAGCAAGATCTTCTATACTCTCAACCAATAGAGTGCAAATTTTCATTAAAATCTGAATAGAAAAGCAGATAGTGAAGAAATTATCATTAAAATTTTTCCTTGTGAAATAAAATTATCTATTTAATGCTTTAGTTCCATCTAGCTAGAATGAGATTTCTGTTGGCATCCAGAAAATTCAATATGCCAGTCTGGCATTGCTTTTCTCACTGGAAGCTTCCACTGCATTAAAGTGCACTATAAGAGGCTAAAAATTGGATGAAAATCATCTCATTACATATGCTTTTAAAAAGTCAGAGCCTTACCACTGCACAATACTCAGAAGATTGATTCTGGGAGGAAGTTTATGTATTAAGGCTGGACTTCAAGTTAAATGGAAGAGAGCGTACCTAAACTCTGGACACTGAATTGCTACTATACATTTTCATTGCTGCTGGCACTAACCAGACAATATGCGTGAAAATAGCAATTAAGTTCAAAAGCCTGACTACTTACCACATCACTATATGTATTTGTCTTTTCCTGCAGTTTATATTTAATTTAAAAATAATACAAAAACATTTTACATCTAAAGTTTGATAGATCCTGTTACAATTTCTTCCTCCTCATAGTGTACTTTTAAACAGTGTGTGCAGCAGAAAAGGGCAAGGAATTAATCAGAATGCCAAAAGAGTTGGGTTACACAGTGTGTAGAAAGCACTTCAGCTACATTATTTGCTCAATTCCTGTAGGGAGTTGTGAAATAGAGGTCTTAAATTTAACATGTCTGGCTTACTTCCACCTGGATTCACTTCAAACTCGTTGCCTGCAGCTTGCTGAATACAGAGTGGGAAATCAGTCATTACATTAAGAACTGATGGCAAATGATTCCAATTCACATTTTTCAGCTGGTATGTTTTTTAACCTGGAGCAACACCAAATTGAAAAATTTTGCAAGCTGGGCATAAAAGCTGTGTTGTAGACTAAATATATTTCCAGTTCTATGAAGTCCACAAGGGGATATTTCTCCAGTATTTCTTCAGTTGCTATGCTACCCACTGAAGTTACAAGGCACACTATATCTTCAGCTCTCATCCTGTTCTTTTCCTCTCTGCTACCAGTCAGTGCCAAAGCTGCTCAGATGCTGTGATCTACAGTTTAGCACTGACCCAATTTCAATACATTTATAAATGCCTGATACAGAGTTACAGGCTATTTGCTGCTAAGATAAAAACACATCTTTGAAATTAACCTGCTGCACTTTCTGATTTGAAGCGTGCATTTTGGTTCGATGGTATTGCAGGAGTTGTATATCTTTTCTGTTCTTTATCAAAAATGTAGCTGTTACTCAAATGCATTGCGATAGCTCATGGAGACATTACACTGCTCTATAAAGCACTGATACACGTTCCTTACTTAATTTTTTGAGAAAACTTTGACAATTTCTAGAACTTACAGAGGTGAATGAAAATTTTACTTCCCATTATATAATACAGAAACCAAATCACAGTAGAGAAAGGAAATCTGTCAGACCTGATCTCTGCTACTGATGTCATTTTAGCCAGGGGACCCTAGCAGCTGTGTAACACTAGATGTGTTCAAATGTGTATTGATTTTGTGATGCTGACAAATGCAAATTTGCAAGTTACAGGAGAACCTTTTAATCATGTCACAAGACAGCAGGTCCAAAATAAGTCTCCAGTGTATCACAACACAAACTTGATACAGAAAAATTTTGATACAAAATACATTTAAAAAAGTCCCCAGCCCAAACTGATTTTTTAAAATTATTTTTAATGAATTTAATTTAACCAAGGCACAAGTTTCATTCCTGTAACAATGTAGTGCATACTCTCTATTATCCCCATAAAAGTATTTGTAATTCAGTGACAGTATAAAGCGAAAGTGGTTTAATTTGAGCTAATCTTTCATATGAAATGCAACCATGACAAATACATTTCTGGGATAGTGCCACGCAAATCAGTTTTGCCTGGACAGCATTATGAGAGTCTTTAAATACTTGACTAGCTGGTCAAGTCAGGAACTTGTTTCTGTATATTCTCTTATTTGTATTTCTGCAGAAGATTTGTATATTCAGAGACATTTAGTTACAAGTATAAAGACATTGGTCAGTATAACATTTTCTATCAGTAGATCTCAGTATGTGAAGGGAGATCTTAGCATCCATGTGGGAAATTGGAAGAGAGAAAGAGGGAAGATCGTATTTCCTGGATATCATAGAGTGAGCAAGTGGCAAATATAGGAATAGAAAGAAACGGATTGAAATGTGAAAAAAGCAGACCTCTGGGTACAGTTTTATCACAGTTTTACAGTGAGTGGAGAGTTTCTTCCCATCTCTTCCATGATGAAAGACCTACCAAAAGTAACTTGATCATGGAGAGAAAAGGGTCAGCATTCTTGTCATACTTCATTCAATGGGCTTTGTTTGGGATAAACTTTCATCTGTCCCAGGAACAAACAAAATCTTAGAAAAGAATTCCCTTTTGTCTGTATCTGGAGGTATGAACAGAGGTTTTAACTCATTTTTCATGTTTGAGGATATCAGCAGCACCCTGATGACTGAAAATATGTCATGTCTATCTACTTGCTTTGTTCCTCACCACAACTGATAAAAGCTTTGGTCTATCAAAATGTCTGAGGTTTTTAGAGATTGCTCTCTGCCTGGTAAAAAACTACTTATATACTGCTCCATACAAATTTTTCATTTGGTTTTGGCTTTAGCATAATTTTAGCACCTTATAATTTGAATCATACTTCATAAACAATTCATTTTCTGGAAACTAGCAATGGTTTCTGGCTCTTGTGATCCAATATTGTAAATACAGTCAGCAAGCGGTATGCTATGTTTTAAATGTTCAGATAAATATTTCATAGTTCACAGCAATATTTCAACTATGGAACTAATAGCAACTGGCAAACTTGGAACATGAAACTTGCTAGATGACATATCAAAAGCATATGTCTTGGCACTGTAGTTTTGAATGAAGTTTTGAGTGCCTGAAGCTGTGAAAAACTTTGAAAAGCAACATGTTCTGACAGGTCATTCAGTATTTCCTCTTATTTAGGTATAAAATCATACTTAATTTACTCTTTGCTTTTCATATAATGGGATTTACACCATCGTGAAATGTATTATTTCTTTTTCTAATACACGTAGAGTCCACCAATAATTTGCTTTTTTTTCTTTTGTTTTTGTTTAGTCTGGATGGTATGAAACATCTTTTAAACTGTACCATGTCCTTCCTGATGAAAGCCACACAAGTCTTTAAACGAACCATTACAGTCAAAGGTCACCAAGGTATAAGAATTTAATGCTGATTCTCAACATAAAAAAACCCCACAGAATGACAGACTGATATTTCAACAACACAGAAATCAAAATGCTGAATAACTTTATAATTTTGTTTATTGTCCTAAGTACAACAATGTATTAAAATGTGATTATCTGTCATAAAATCTGTCACCTGCAAACTGTAACAATTTTAAAGCAAAGACCATCGTTACATGTTGCTCTTTCAAAATACTAGCTTCAGAATGAATGACTGATAACTGAGGTTTGTACATGTTTCCACAAGGCTACAATCCAAAGATTGAAGGGAAAGTAAACTCCATATACTTTTTGGCAAGATAATATATGAGTGATTATCATATAATTATTATCTGTACTTATAAGTTTGTTGAGTTTTTATTTGATTTTTAAATATTGTAGGCTTACAGAGTCATGGTAGAACATAAAGAAAGTGGGTGATTAGGTAATGCAGTGTAAGTCTGCCGGCTGGACCGATCTATAATGAACTAGGGTGTTTGTACCGTCACCTGAATTTCTGGCAGTGGTTGTCACTGAGCTCACCTAAGTAGCATCTGTAGAAACCAGGGAGGTGCCTTTACTGCTTGGAGGCATTTCATCAGGAATCCGTGGACCTCATTATCTCTACAAAAGGTAATCCCAAACCTACATTGTGGTGCTTACTCTCTTTTAACCTCCCTTGTTTTCAACATTTATGTGTCTCCAACTCTGGCAGACTTTTTGAAGATACACAGAATATACTTTGGAAAGTTCGTTTGTTTTTTTTTTTTTCCCTCAAGCTCGGTTTAAAGGCACAGAAAAGGCACAATATTACTTTTTGGGCATAGAGCATGATAGCTGATGCACATGATAGAGTCATCCCAAGACACGCACTCTGCCTCAGCTATGAGAAAACAGTACACCTCTAGTCTGCACAGTAGAATTTGAGTTAAAAGTAGCTAGTTTACGGAAGAAATGAGATCAACTAGACACAAGTTGATCTGTCCCAAGGTTTCTGGTTTACAGAGAGGAATTTAGAGAGGAAGAAATAAAAAGAACTGAAAACAATAAAGACTCATATAAAAGGATTTTACTTGTAAAAATTTCATATGCAGCTCATGTGGCCAAGTCAAGCTATAGCAACCTGACTAACAAAATTTAGCAATTCACCTAATTGTCTCTAGAACAGTTTTGGAGTTTAAATAAAATATAAAAAATTGAGTAAACAAACTAGAAAAAGTACTAATTAAATTTTCTAAAAGAATTGCTGAATGATAAATGAATGTAAATTAAATACTGAAAAAAAATTAAAAATTAAATATTGAACAAATTAAATTATGAAACATCCATTTTTGCAGACACATTTTAAGTTTAGGAGAAAATAATGTTCCTGAATATAGAAAACATTTTTCTGCAATACAGAAAGCTTTTCTGCAAATATATTTGTATAGAAAATAAATTGCTCATAAAATGTATATCTCTGACTAGAGAAAATATTTCTATGGCTTGGCAAAAGGAAATAGAATTCTGAGGGTTTAAAACCTGGATTCATGTCTGGGACAGGAATGTGGTTTACATTTAAAATTTTCGGAGTTAACAAGGTGAAAAAAATTACTTATACTGAACTTCTGTAATTTACAGAGTTTTTTATGTCACCCAGTTTCACTCACCTCAACAGAAATGAGCTATTTAACCCATTTAAACCCACATGCTAAGCAAAAATTGCTTATATAGCACAAAAGCAGGTCAAGACAAACCTAATTCTTTTGTCCTACACACCCCCTCCAAATCAGCTCACATAAACCAGACCAGAAACCGGTATCATGCCTCAGCACAGGACCAGCCAGCCCAATATGCCTTGCTGGGATACACACTGCAAACCTAAGCTAACGAACTTTGCTGGAAGTTTATTGCTTTAAACACTGTGCTCTGGGATGTCTGTAGACGCTGCCCTGTTTAACAAACTTACCTTCCAGGTGTGCCCAAGATAATTGATTCAAAAGTAACTCAGGTATGCTTTCACAGCCACAGTAACACCTTTGAATTACAGGAGGGCAAAGCTCTGGTGCTGCAAAAGTTCTCTCTCCTAAGAGCATTAGATATAGCAATGAGACCAGCTGCTCAAGTTAGAAAATTAGAGTAGGTCAGAATTGTTGTTTTAACAACTATGATCAAAGCAGTGTTGAGTGAAAAGAGGGAATGTAAAGCTGATTTATGGATAACAAAGACAGAAGTACTATTCCAAGTTTTCAGTACTGCACTCTATTCACAGAATTTGAGTCACACAGAACACAGAACACTTCAGTCACAGGTACAGTCTGTCATGTACCATTTTTAGAATTTGCTGTTGTTTCCTCATCAACAAAGTTGAAAAAGCTTCAGTAAAGTTGAAATATACAGACATCAGCATCTCATAATATAGTACATGGTAGTAAAATCAAAATAATGAAATCAACAGAAAATACTCCAACTCACTGGGGTGTTTTCCACAGACACATTGATGAAATCATGCCAAAACAATATATTGGACGGAATATTTTCCATTAGGAACCATGTCAGCAACTTCAGTCATTACAGTTGCTCTAGGTTTATGTTACTGTAAGAAGCAAAAACATCTTAAAAAAAATGGGGTTTTTTTAACAAGGATGTGGGAGTGCAAAGTGCTTGACAGTGCAGTGTACTGAACAAGAAGCTCTGAGTTCTTCCTATTGTCTACAAAAGGGACAAAATTACCTGTTACATCTCTTATTAGTTCCTGTTGAGAGGCTTGATGAAAATAAGAAAGCAATTTATTATTACATAAACTGTCTTCAGAACACAGTTCTTCAGAAAGAACAAAAAATACAAGTTACAATTCAGTTTTCGCAGCCTCTTATAAAACAGACTTTTTGGGCAAGTTTTTTGTGCTAAAACAACATTCAGGCCTTAAATAAGCAGTTATTTAACATACATAATGGCCTCTCCAGAGGCTTTAGAAAAACACGTCCTTGCTGGCAAGGCAAAACACGTCGCTCTTCACCTCTTTTATGGAGTGCTACGATCCGAGTCCAGGCCTTCAGCTTTCCTTTACCTGCATAATCCTGAACAATGAGATCTTTAATGAAAAGGATGAACATTTCAGCTTCTTTTATTCACCATTCAAAGCAAAGATTTTGAAAACCGTGTTTTCAAAGGACCCATGCAAATTACACGGAAGGATTTTCTCATAATGATGAGCCATAATAGAACTTTGTGACTTGGGCAAAATGACAGTGTTAGTGCCAGTAATATCAGATAACATTATTTATATTAATGCCTTCTGCCTAAGAGTGAAGCACACCTAGAATGCAACTTTGCAGAAAATCAGTATTGTATTCTAAAGTTGCAAAATGCTAGACACAAGGGGGTTCAAATCCTCCATCAGCTCTTTTAAGTGATGTAGTAACACAAGACTAATCATAAGCCTTCAATAGTCTGTACACATGGATACAACTGAAATGCATTTTTTTATGGAATATAGTATTCCATAAATAAATAGGATAGGGCCTACAGTGTCAGTAGCTGCATGACTTGTATTTTAGGGGATTCAACAAGATTTAAGAAAGACTTGCTGGTCACCAGGTGGGCACAGGAATATGTACAAGAAATTAGACACACTGAAATACGTCTTCTTGTAATGCATTTTATGACAACTCAGAGTCCCTGAAATTGTGGAAGCAGGGCTGAGTTGGTCACAGGCAGTGTAAATCTAAGAAACAAATTCCGTACGAAGTTATTGAGACTGCACAAGCTTTCCTGTCAAGTTTTTGCCCCAAAAATACCATTTTGGTTTTGTCAGCATAGACAGAGAACCCAGACAGAGAAAGAAAATGTATAATTATGCACAAAATGTTGCAATCAAAATTAAATATAGAACTAGTGAAATCTTTAACAATCCATGGATTTACAGCAGACTGGTCACATCAGTGTGATCAAGCTCTGAGGAGCCTTAGAAGAAAATCTTACTCAACTTCCTCTGTAAGTTTTCAAAGTTAATTCTTTTTGGAAGCATTTAGTAGAAATATCCTCCCGTGAATGTGAACGAGAAAGTGCTGTGAATCCCCCAGATTTGCTTTACTGTCAAATATTACTTGGGTATCACCAAATGTTAATTCTTTTCACAGAGATAATAATGGGCTTGCCATGAACAGTCTCCACAGGGTTTTTTTTGCTTTTGGAGCACCACCTCCACTACCCCTTTACAAATTTGTGTATGCTGACTGACTCTGCTCCTTTGCTTGTGGCAATTCAAGGAATTAAACTCTTTTCATATAAACAGGCATGTTAGCTCATTTTTGTCCTGTATATACATTTTGTCTTCTTGTTCTGATCACCTTTGACCTTAAATAAGTAAATGAAGTTCCCCTTATTACTTACAATTGAAAGGCTCTACAAATCATTGTTCTGCAGCATTTCAAATGCGTGAGCTTTTCAGTTTTCATATAACAACAGCCCAAAGTTGCACAATTTTGCAATAGAGAAAACAAGTTGGATCCCGTACTGAAATTCTTTTCTATTTTATATCAAGTCTCTGGTACAAGGATGACTCTAAATTTATGCAAGCATGCCACCATTCCTTTGAGCTCACAGTTCAGCATTGCCACTGTCCACTGTTCACTCACATATTTGATTATTGATTGATTTCTTCAGTAGATTGACTGATAATTCCAGCACCCCAAAAGGTTTGTGATTCTTGTACAGGACTGCTGTACGAATTACCGCTCATTTATGTTATGGCTGTACCGTTTCTTATAGGAAAAGACTCACAGACAGTGCATACCTCTTGTGGTACCACCTGGCCGTGTAAACACTCTTGTCCAGTTGTCCATCACAAGAACAGTCAGTGGTACAGAAAAGTGTTTTCATGTAATGAAAGGCCGAAAACATTATAAAAATATGACTCAGTTTCTCAGAAAAGGCAGATTTTTGTCAAACATCCTTTTATCCTTTAGCTTTGCTGAAGTTTCCAGAGAAAAAGACAAGCTTTTTGCCCAGCCTTCACCAGCCATACCACCTCCCCTTGCATATACCTAACACTGGGATGGAGTGTGTGTTGTTAATGCACAGACATTATCAAGGATTTTTATTGCGGAAACATTTAACTCACAGAGACTGCAAAACTCTGGCTTGAAGATTACGAACTCCAAGATTTGCTGAAACCACCAGAGCAGCTTAGTGCAATTGCTGCATTTAGTCATTACCATTACGCAAACAAAACATCACTGTGGACTTTGCTAGTGTCAGAAGGTGGTGTTTTGCCACACTGCCCAATTTACAAACCTTTCTATATACAGGCTATTCTGCAATAAGGCTTTACGGATTGGGCAGTGTCAGAGAGGAAGAAATTTTTTTGGGTTGGAATAACAGATCTAAGGTGTAGGATAGCATTTTACTTGCAAATCAACCGCTTATTTCTTCCTGCACTTAACAAAAAGTAAAGTCCATTCAGAATGTGAGAGTACTAAAAGTCCATTCAGAATGTGAGAAACTGAAAAAACCAGAATGCTTAAACTGAAAGTAGATGGATAGAAGTAAATACAGAATATTTATTCTCATAGTGAAAAATAAAATCTAAACAACGTGAATGGTATTCTTTTTTTTGCATTGGCATCACTAAAGATTACACTTTAGGAAAATGTAAAACTGGTATTGTAAAGTGAGAATTCATATTTTCATTTTGTTTGTTTGCATTTTTTTACAGGGAGAGTGGGAGCGGGGAACACCTAATTTTGATACTGGGGGAATTAGCATGAGGAAAGAAATAGTTTTCTATTATTCTTCTTACCAGAATCAGTTGAAGTGTATAAGTTACAAAAATAATTTTGCAAATAATTCTGTGCAGAGAAAAATATTATTAAAAGTTTGTACCACAAAACAGCATAAACATCCTGCCACAATAAAAAATCATAAGCAGCCTGCTAGCAAAAGGTTTCAAATTACCTTTTTGCCCAGGAATCACACTGTTCTTATTAGAAAAGGGTATGTAGTGTTGTCTTACAAACAAAAAGAAATTAAATTTGTTTTATGAAAAAACGTATTTATATCTTTTTATAAGGATATCGTGAGGTACTGTAAGGTTTAAAATGTAGCTGTTTAAAAGAAAAGAGTATTGTTTCTTTCCTTGTAGAGAGGCAGAACTAACAAGACAATATTGCAGTATTGAGAGAACAGCAGTGTTTGCTCTGCATGCACGCTGTGCACGGAAGCCTTCACGTCTTCCTGAATGACCTGGTCTCGTTCTTACACTAGGAGGAAAACTGTGAAATTGTGAGAATGTAAAATCACTACCCTGTGGACAATCTGTCTGGTTCAGGGCAAGAACTTGAACTTGTCTTTTAATTTGAACTGTGTGACCTAACCAACAGGCCACCAAGAGGATTTTTTTTTCCTAAAGGAAATGCATACATATATGTATGTGTATAATATAAATATATATATATATATACACAATATATGCATGCACACACATATGTATGTTTATGCACATATATGACATTCATCCTGATGGCGAGTTTTTATATTTTGTATCTTTAAAAGTCTCAACTGAAAGTAACAGAATTTCTCACATTACTCCAAGATGAAATAGGTTGGCAACACACATGCAGGTTGCATGGGGAGCCCCAGGCTAGTGAAAACCCCAGGTCAGACCCATGCATTAGCATCTTTATTTTATGGAGTAGTTGTAGAGTCTCTATCTCCCCACTGCAGCCCTTACTCTAATTCTTGGCTTGGTAGCATTGCTGTGATCCCTCGTCACAATATGCAGGAAAGAAAGTGAATTCCAAAGTACTATTTATGGTGCTACATTTACAGCCTGGATCTGAAAAGTCTGAGTGCAAAAACAGCAAACCTTAAATCACAGAAGAATTCTGTGGTAATTATTGATACTGATTAACCAGGGCACACTGGCATGCAAGCAGCCAAAGGTTTTTTTCCCAGTGTATCCCACCAGACCAATCGGAACAAAACCACAGAGGCTGTGTCTATGCCCATGAATAAAAGTGCATCATGTGCCCTGCCTTGGCACATTCTAAACGCTAAATGGGAATGGTGCTTAGTCACAGTAATTCCCAAACCATGCTGAGGAGACCTGGTGAACCCTCCTCTCACCCACCCAGGGTTTGTAGGACAGGCTCTCCGTGGGTCTCTATCTTGCCTTGACAAAGTGGATAAAGAGGTCAAGGTTAGAAGTGCAGGGAAGATCCAGGTGTGGGTCAGCACGCAGAGTGACAACCAGGCAGCACCAGAACCAGCAGACTGCAGCACAAACATCTTTCCTCATACTTCAGACCAGTTCAACTTAGCATTTTAGAGGCAAAGACTATCTCAAATGAGCTTTGATCATCAGTAATGGATTCTTTTTGACTGGTTGTCAACCTGAAAATTAAAATGGCTGGTTGAGAAAGCACAACAGTGTGCTGCAGCAAGGGGAAATTTATCATTTGTTCTGACTAATGAAGACATCATCACCCGTGTAAATCAAACAGGCCAGATATCATTAGCCACTGAAATTTTCTTTAAAAATCAAAATCCCTTTGTCCACAAAAGCAAAAGCCAGCATTCAAATTTCAGTGTATTTGTTTTACTAATGGCAAAACTAAAATTATTTTCTTTCATTTTCAGCTACGCACTGGACACAGATGAAATCAACAGACTGTGCACACTTTATAATAAAATAAACAAAGATGTAAAATGAGGAGATAAAACAGAGATGCATTCATGAATGCTAAGTTATTCCAATATTTAAATTAATTATATGCTTAAAGAGTAATTGCCTCTTTTTATCTTCTTCTAACTTACAAGCCAGAAAAGAGATCAAGAAACACAGCTGGGCATTTATTAATTCTATTCTTCTCTCTACAATTAAACTTTAATCTGTTTCAAAGGACGTTTGGGTTCTGTCCAATGCAGTTGCCACTTAAAGCAGCAATTAAAGATAAAAGATATGAACATTACCTGTAGCAGCATTTGGGGGGAAATTTGGTCTGTGGAAGAAACACACTTTGCAGCAAAAGAAGCAAAGGTTTTTGTACAGTGGGTAAGATCCAAAATTAGTTCTAATTGATGTTTCTACAAACAGACAACTGGCTTTCCTTTTTGAAAAGCAACATCTGTGAAGTTTTATTTAAATATTTTACCTAATCTGAGTAGTCTTTAGAAAAATCAAGAACCAAAATCCTTTAATATCATTAGCCTTCAGCTGGGATTCATCATAAATAAGCCTCTATAACTTAAAAGCTGATGTAAAACTCATATAATCAAAACCAAGACTTCAATCACAAGTAGCTGTTTTTTAAATCCAAATGTTTATTGAAAGATCTGAACCCTTTCTTCTCACAATGAGAAAGAGTAGCATCAGTGAAAAGCAGCGTGGTTTCGCCCTCCCTGCAGACAAAGCTCCCGCTGTCAGTGGCTGCACACATCAGTCTTCGCCTTGGGCTGGGCAGCAGGATCTGTCTGCCTTCCCCTGGAGCTGAAATGCAGTCAGAAAGGAGGGATCTGTAATCACGCTACTGTGAAACATTAATATCTGCCAGGCCAGGAGAAGCTATGGCTGCCTCAGACATCAAATTAGATCAATTGGCCATCTGGGGTGAACACATGGAAGAACATACAGAGAGCAGTGAGCACCAATTAGTCTTCTGAGGGTTTCAGGAAGGAGACTAATCAGTAACACAGAGATCGCATCTATAACAGTACTATAATTTGAAGAACCTTTACCTTTAATGAGATTTGAAAGCCCTAAACAAATAGGAATGCCTGCCTAATGAGACAGCTATCAGTCTGGGCCAGCAGATACAGGGAATGGAGCCTCAAACCTTGACCAGCTGCCTTTGGCTGAGGGTGCTGGGAGCCTTTGTTGCAGGCACTCCACAATAAGGGAGGGTCAAGTACACTTTTAGCTGGTGAGGTGGAAAAGCCTTAATAAAGGTCAGGATTATTATTAGCTCCCAAAGTCAGCAGTTTGGACAGAAGAAGGGGTGCTTCTCTGAGTTCAAACCAGCCTAAGTATTCTTGGGTGTGGTAGTGACATGCCACAGGGCATATTGCCCAGCAAGTGTTGAAGCAGCTGTCCCTGCCAGGACAGAATATGCAACTTGGGTGCATTGCCCACAAGGCTGAGGAAACTGGCCGTGCTTTCAGGTGAGGTATCTGGGCCGACTGACCCTGACCTACCAAGGCCACCACGAGGAAGCAGCGGCAGCAGCAGGTGACTCCCTGCTGCGGGGGACAGCGGCACCACCTGCCAACCCGACCTGTTGCCTGCAGAAATTTGCTGCATGCTGGAGACCTGGATCTGGGTGTTGGAGGGGACTGCCAAAGCTTGCCTGACCCCCTGAATACTACTCCATGGTGTTCTTAAATGTAGGCACCAATAACAGTGCCAGGAAACCTGGAGAGTATCCAAAGTGGCTACAGAGCTCTGGGGGTGGCAGTCAGGGACATGTGGACCCAGGAGATGTTCTCTTCGCTCCTGCCAGCATGGAGAGAGGAGAAGGTCTCTGAATATCCATTGGTTGTGGAGCAAGAGGATTCTTGTTTCTGTGGCTATCAGACCCTGTCTTAGGATCAACCTGTGCTCAAGCAGGCATTCGGCTAGATGACCTCTAGAATTCCCTTCTGGCCTTAGCCTGCCTGTGATTCTATGAACATATAACATTAAGTACAGCAGATATTAATCTGATTCCAGGTGAAGGATGCTTGTGTTCTGCAATTTTTGGCTAAAGCTATGACTGGCAAAAAATGAGACCTAAAGTATGCTCCTGACAAAACATTATCACAGAAGATTTGTTTTTAAATTATCATAGAAACAAAGGAAAGTATTTAAAACTCAGACTCAACAGTCAGCAATTATGGCCAGGACTGTACAGCTGGTCCAATTCCATTTCCTGAAAAGATTTATTATAACTCTCTGCAAGGCTTACTCTATGGGACATGAAAGAGCAAAGGCTGCTTCTCCCTTCCCTCTAGCTTTTTACCCTAGTCCCTTCTGCCCCATTTCCTCTCTCCTCTGCTTGAGGAATTTTCTGCCGTTCACAGGAGAGCAGCTGAGTGGAAACTGGCAAAATTCTGCTGCCTGCCACCACTGTCCCTCTACAGATGAGTGACAGATTTACACCCTGTCTCCTACCTAGTTATTGGGTTACAGACAGTAAATGATAGCTGTGCACTTACAGTGAGAGCAAGGAAGTTTGGCTGGGATAAATGATCCTTGCTTCCTCCTGGGGTGTTACTGAAAGAAGAAGTAAAATGAAACAGACCTATTAACTGTCCCTCCTGACTGGTGTCAATCAGGCACAACTTCTCAGAGGTAGGTAAAACCTTCACTGTAAACTGAGGTAGCTGAGAGTCATCTCTCAGCAGTAGGAATTTGGCAGAAAATATTTTTTTATAAAAATAAGAGCAAAAATGTATTCACATCTTTGAATACAGGGCTATCTATTTCTTTTGATCCCAGCCAAAACTTGGGACCACTTCGATCTTGTTTTAGAATAGAAGAGCCAGCTTGGTATTTTTTCTGAATGAGCTGGTAGAAAACAGTGAAACACATAATGATACCAATTTATACTCAGACTCTAGCAAAATATAAATATTGAATTTTATGTCTAATTGCCACTTACTCATTGCCTCATAAATTAGAAACTGCTATTCAGTAGCAAACCATTTGCTTAACATGGTGCTGCACACTTTATATCAAACAGTTGTGGGCTTCTTTTCTTCCCCTACTTTGGTTAAAATATATAGCTCCCTTTGGAATTGTTAGATTAATTTGGTTTGGTTTATAGTTTGGATGTGAATGGCTCACAGTCCATAGGGTCTAGCTTTCCCTTTTATAAATAATTCCCTTTTTATGGTGCAATTAGGATGCAGTGTGTTTTTGTAATGCACCTCAGAGGTAAGTGTGACAAATAGGAGGTACTAAAAGTTCTGTTGCTTTTCCTCTCTGACACAAGCAGAACCTTAAGAATCCAGAATAAGGACTATAATGGTGGTTCTGCATATATTCAGTTTGCAGTTTCTACTGTGTACCATGATTTTTATTCTGATGCTTTACTATGCTGCTGCATTTGTACTTGATGTTTACCTCTATCAAGGGGCTTCTCAGGATTATCTATTTATCCATGCAAGCACAGATCAATGCATGCATTTTGCAAGAAATTTGAAGTTATTTCTGTGAATGTTAACATATGTATGCAAAATATATACAGATATTTACAATACACTCAACTCATGACCAAAATTGAATTTATGGCAAATCATGAGAGCATGAGAGTCTTTGAAACTTATAACAACTGCATAAAAGATGATATGATATTGTGGGGGGTTTTAAGTGAACAATTACAGCTATACCCAGTCTAATGGATATTTTTATTCTTATGCCTGTATGGAAGATGTACAGCTGAGATACCCTCAAGGTGCATGTAAACCACATCTCCAACAATTTATTTTTTACATCAAGTTAAAAAAAAAAAAAAAAAATCCCTAGCTCTTTTATGTGAAGGAATACACACATACACAAACAAGCTCCTTTATGGAACAGATCCAGGTGAAAAGGCTTTGCACCAGGCTTTAAATAATATATGTAGAAGAAAATAATTCTAGACAAGAAAAAGATTAGTTGTTACAGTGCCCAGTTATCACTCATTCTTTGGTAAAATCTGCAATTTCCTTCATTCCTATGTCACAGTGAATGTGCTAATGTGAAGTCTTTTACTGAAAATGTTCCCATAGCCATCCTTCCATTCTCCCTTCTTGCCTAGAAAAGTTACAATTACACAACCATGAAACAGAAACAGCATCTCATGACAAAGGTAAACAATCACACATTTTACATACTTTTCAAGTATCAAATACATGCAGTATTCTTTTTCTTTATTCCAAAATTGCTTCAAAATTTTTAAATAGTGAACAAAAAACGCATTTTAATCCATCTGCACGCGGTTAACAACATGCAAACAGAAAGATGAACTACAAACAATAAATACATCATTTGCAATGAAGTGTTCAGTTTATACACTTTTAGAAATGCATCAGCTTGTTGAAATCATGAAATCGCAAGTCAGACATTCAGAAATAAAATCACCATTACTATTCAATTTGCAAAGAAAAGTAAACCCAGTCAATATCATTTGCTACATGAAATGAATCTACATTCATCTCATGAAATATCAGAAAAGCGCAAGTGCTGATGCTTGTCTGTTCCCATTACAATTGTGTTACAGTTCACACTCCAGGTGAGCATAAAGCAGTGAATGTGTAAGAGAAATGGAAATGGCTTGGGATCAGATTTGTTTTGGCATGAGGTCGGAAGCAAATAGTAATGATGTGTCTCTTTCCCAGATCTTGCCCTAATAGGTGCCCCTTGCCTCTTCCAGGGAAGTACTCTAAGTTCCTGAGACATACACCGCATTCATTAGGCGTTACTGTTTGTATAGCCAAATCTGTGAATTAAGCTCTCTAAACCTGTCGGCTCTTAAGATGAACTCTACTCCACCCAGGCTCACACAAAAAAGAAGAAAAAGAAGAAAAAAACATGGAGTAGTTATCTGTCATTACTGTCTTGTAGGATTCTGGGGCTATCCAAACTCATCAGGACCACATGAAGAGAACCCAAGCTCCTGGGAACAGTTGTCCTACTGAATTTTCCTATTGGTCTTCAGTCAACTTTATTCAACCACAATCAGTCTATTTAGAAGATGAGAATAATGTTGCCTATGGCAGGATTGGTGCTAAGGCATTGAATAGTTTTTATGAGCAGTTTTTTAAGCGTGAGACTGGAGACCTTTGAGTTCTCACCTGCACTCTTTGATGTCAGACAGAAAGCAGGTCCAGCTGTGTTTGGCAAATGCTGTCTTGAAATCTTAACTCAGAAGGGATACAAAGCTTTGGGAGAGTCCACTGTTAATCTTGAAAGAGAATATTTCATTACCCAGGCTTGGCTGGCTCCTCATCATGGCAAGTCTGATTCTACTCTTTGAGCATCCCCTGAAGCTCAGCAAGAGATATCTCTATATTTTTACTGTCCTCATGTGCTTTGAGAACGAATATCCTCATATTGCCTTTTCTTGTTTTATTCTTCTCACTATGTTCTAGCACATATGTATCTATACATATAGATACATATACATATGATATGTAGACATGCTCCTTACTGGATTACCAGAGGCTTCCAATTTCTTTTACTGTCTACTTCACAATTTTTTTTGCATATATGCAGAAAGAGAGCTCATGAAGAAAAGAATGCCTGAGGATTTAAACAAGGGCTTTACAGTGTGGGAGGACCTGGGAAAGCAAGGCTGGCTAAGAGAGGATGCACACTGTTAATACACTTGTTTCAATAGTAAGGCTGGAGATACACTGCGTGGAACTGAGCAAGTTAATTTTTGCTGGCTTTTTGTTTTGTTTCATTTATATTATTTTTGTTACAAAGCAAATTATCCATCAAATTGAAAAACAAATTGAAAATCATCACACTACTGAAGAACTGTGGCAAACAAAAATACCTCTGAAAACAAGCATATTTTGAGAGTGAGAGTAAGTAATTTTTTTAAAAAGAATATGCGTGTTCTCTTAATAAAAAAAATCCCCTTTATGCCCAGATGACAAATATATAGGATTTTTTACTATCCGAAATAAGAACCTGAGGTCTACATGCACACGTGTACAGCTGTGTGCCTTATTCCTATGGCTGCCACTGAGGACACTATGAAAACAGAGAGGAAAGCATGCAGGCAGCAAGTGAAATCATGCTACATGCACATAAAATATGAAAGCTAGTATTTTTCTTCAGCTTCACAGTGCTGTGTCTTTCTCCCTTACGCATTTTTATTAAGGTCTCCAGAGAAGCCATTGCCTTCAGTTGATCTTTGTGTTAGTGAACACATTCTCAGAGCTTAATAAGTAGTCAGGGATGCTGTGCAGATTTGTGGCTCACAGTGAGAGGGCAGCTCAGAAGGGGAGTGTGTAGAAACATGTGAAAAAGCTGTTCAGACACTGCAAATTCTGTGGACCGGGGATGTGTGAAGAGTCTGCTTTCTTAGTTTACTGCTGGGGGGATGCAATACTGAAGAAAGCATCAAAAATTTCTCCATGTGCTGAAAAATGCTGAGGTGTTGAAATGGAGAAACAATGGCCTAGGAATAAGAGGAAGATAAAGATTTTTACTGGAGTACTTCTGAAACTGTGAATGTTGTACAAAAGTCTTAAACCAAATTCACTTTTTTGGCAGGTTTTTCCCAATTTATTGCAGTATGGACACCATCAGTAGAAACAAAGGCTTTTTGTGAGTTTCCCAGTTGAATGAGAAGGATAAATATAATCCTCTTTCTCTGGTAAACAGAAATATTTTCCTGTCCTTTTCCATAGTTTCAATGGTGAAATGTCCTCATCTCACCTGTCTTTGGAGAACAGTACACAAAAGTCCTGCTCCTGGGAAGCAACGGCAACACACCACCTCAAAACGCTTTACCATGAAACATGTTCATGGCCTGGAAACACAAAACCACAGGAGACTCAAACTGCATCTGTATTGATCCTGATGGCATCAGTCAGGGTCTACACACACTGGGCTTCCTAATGGAAAACTATCGAGAAACATCAGTGAAGTGAAACAAATTTTGTTCTCCTGTCATCTTTCAGAAAAGGAAGACAGACTGCAACACAGTTGAAAAAATTGAATTTGAAGAAGGAAACTGGAACAGACTCAAAGATGTAAAACTTTTTTTTCATATTTTAGACTCAAACTCTATCATTCAGTTTGGCAGGTGTACTCAAATAAAATAAAAATATATCTCTTTAACCCTCATACCTTCATTTGATCTAAGACCATATTTGTCCACAAAAAAAAAAAAGTGTCAAAAAATCTTCAGAGGTAGACTACATCAAGAGGTCGTGTTGTTATTTAATGTGTTGCATTACCTTATCATGACATCATAATAAATCCAGGAAGTATGGTGATAATCAGGAATCAGTACTGTGAAATCAAAGATCACACTCTCTTAGCTCTGCTCTCCTCTGCACCTGTACCAGTGACTGGATGTGCTTTGCAAGGCAGGCTTTTATGATTATAGGGCGGAGAGAAAACTCAACAACAGTAACAAACTATGGAGTGGCTTTTGTAGTACTTCAAGAAGCAGGAATCTCTGAAACTCCTGATATCATTGTCTGACACTGCCTCAAATCCTCTTAGTCTCCACTTCTCAGATCTGAAGATATAAATAAGTGGTCAATGCAGAAATAGCACGAATGGTTATGTGGACAGCTAAATATACGAATAAGAAGGGAGTTCTGCTAGGTTTTGTTGTAGTAATTTTTCTGGTTTGTTACTGGAGCAGGAAGCAGGACAGTCTTGGCACTGTGAGAAGAGTAATTTAGGAAGTTAAAGTCACACAGCTCATTTGAACACAAGCATGATAAATTTCACATGATTTTTATGGCTGGAATGATGTGCAACCCTCAGCTAGGAGTAAATCTGCCCAGCTCCCTAGTGTTTTTTGCTAACAACATGCCTCTTCCTTGGCTCGTTCAGCAGACGGCCTCAGTGCTTATAAACTCCCTACGATAGTGCAGATTATTTTTCAGATTACCTTCAAACTCAATACACTATTCTAGCCATGCCTGCACCTTAGATTTGCTGTGTTCAGAAACAACTGAAACAGAAATTTCTGGAGAATATGATGCTTATGACGATATTTGAGAAGGCATTTGTAGGCAAGTGTGAGATCGGCATTTTTCATGACAATTACAGTCTTATTTCATATTTGAAGAATAACTATTCCTTTAGCTTTTACTATCAGTGCCTTTGAAGTATATCACACAGATACATTGTCTAGTTGTTTCATTCTAAACACCTATTTTGGATGCAACACTACATGATAAGAAACCAGCAAAATATCTCTCTGTTCCTTCAGAAAAAGAAAAAACAACAGCAAACAGACCCTTATGGGAGATGGAAAACCCTGATGTGCTGTGCGAAGGTCCTGGCACAACGCCTTTTTTTTTCTAGCCCTTTTTTTTTTTAACCCAAGATAGGAACACAAGCGCAAGGTAAATTTTTGTGCGGTGAAAGTGGATTTTGTTTTGAGCTCTGAGTGTTTTTCTATTAGTCTCTCTTAGTGCATGACTAGAGGTGCTGTGTACACTCATTTTAGCTCTCCATGTGGTTAGCTGCAAGCTTGAAAATCTTGATCTAGACATATCTCTGTCCCTGCAGCATATTAACAAGAGTGATTGCCAGTGGTCTAACTTCTACCTTTTTTTTTTCAATAGGGAGAGTGACAAGGGAGACGACACAGTGAAGAGCGAGAAAGTGCAAAAAAGCAGGAAAGAAAGCTTACCAATCTCAGTCATAATCTGAGAGTGATGTCAAAACAAATGTCTGGTGAGTGAATGAGGTCTGCCATTTCACTCCAACTCTAGTTGTGCTGTAGTCTGCCTCGGTGCTATGATGTGTGGGTCCACACTCCCCATGGCCCTACATTTGGAGGAATATCTGTCTGTAAGCATCAGTTTCCCTGTCAACAACACACATTTTCTCTGTGTTGCAGTGAGAGTGGGCACAGGCATCTAAAAAGAGTAAAATCTGTCTCTTTGGCACATAGCATCTCGTGGTTTTTCCCATTAAATATTATTTAAAGTGTTTTCCTTCCACCCATCCATCTAATTCTACTTCCTTTTTTTTTGCACTATTATTTACACGCTTGTGATGACCAGCAGTACGAAACCTGGCAACAAGGCTGTTTTTACCAGTGACAGCCCAACAGGAATATATATCCTTGTGATTCCCGGAAAAATTTACAAGCAAAGTGTCTTTGCTTTGTGAGACTTAAGCTACAGCTAACCTGGTTGCCAGGAGAGGTGCTTCACAGAAATGACAGTGAAAACCACTGTCTTATGTTTGTTTATGTCCTGAAGCCTGAAGTTAAATAAACAGAGAGCTTGGCCTTCAGAAAAGACAAAGTAAGAGACTTTGACACCAGAGGACTGGAGATGAAATTGTAAAAGCTCTGGCACATCACACCTGTTTTGCGTTTCATGTGACCCTCTCTTTTCATAGCATTTAATACCATCGATTGGTTATTTTCACTAAAATAATGTTATAAGAACATTTAGAGTACTGATATCTGTAGATGAAATTCATGTCCCAATTTTATGTCACATTAAGAAGAGCAGTGGTAGCCATCTTGAAGTCATTGCTATTTCATCTATTTGCCATTAAAAATAATCATGTCCTCCCTTCAGATTCATTGTAACTTCATGTGTCAGAAGATGAACTCTCAGGAAAAACACTACCCAAAACATGAGCAAAACAAGAATGACAGAATCACCACCTATTACTTGAATTCTTCTCTCCTATTATCCTGATTTTACCTATTTCTACTCTGACAGTTATTTATTATGCAACTGGTTTCTGAATTTCTAAGTTTAATGTCGACATAAGATTTTTAATTATTGCATCAAGTAGTTTTATCAGGAAACATTGAGTATTTGAAGCTATACTACAGACTGTGGTTCTATTTGTTTTAGTAAAATGTGTATTTCTTTTGTAAACACATGCATTCCATTTTGATTTTAATGACAAATTTTCAAAAATTCCTTCAAGAAATGGGATTATATTAAGGATACATATAAAAGGTGTTATCTTGTGTGTTTTTCCTTTGGTGGAAAGCATTTTGATATTCAAAAGATGTTTGGTGCCCCTATCTGACCTGGATACTGGCAACTCTGTGCTTTGCCTCCAGATTTTACTTTCTCCAGTTTGCCATCCTCTTCAGACTCTTACTACCAGTGATATGAAGTGCTGTGCACTGATAGGTATTGACAGGTCCTGATTAAAATTCATTTCACATCGCCTACTACTACTTCAAAGGAACAAAGATCTTTTTTCGAAAGAAAACCTAAGTTTTCTTTGAGGTGCTGAGCATGAAAACGGTGTCTTTGTTTGATAAGCAACATCTGATGCTTCCTCTCTTTTCAACTCAACAACTGGTCACTATTGAAAAGCTGTAAAAGCTGGATTTTGGTTTTGTCACATCCAGGTGCTGCTGACAGCTAACAAACTGCTATTTGGAAAGCAGTGCTTATCCTTACCAATTTCCTAAGGCAGAAGAAATAGAAAAAGGTACCACAGCTTGAGGCACAGAATTCGTTTCCAGGCTAGCTCAGTATATTTTGACTCAAGGGAAGCTGCTTCATTTCAATGCAATTTTCTTCTGTTCATGGCCATTTAGAACCTGGTAGTTAAATCTTGTTCCACTTTCACTCTGTTTGCAAGTTGTATGTAAACTTCCAGTAACTTTTGCCTCCTTTTCCTCATTCTGAACAAGTCCAAGTCCATTTTGCATTACAGGGACATGGCACCTAAGTGGAAGACAGTAAAAAAACTGAAACTGAACTGAACCAAGTAAATCCAAACAGAACACTTCTCTTGCATTTGCTTCATTACCTCGAACAGTTTTGATTGATTTCCAAGAACCAAGTTGCAGCCACAAATTTCAACCATCAATCCTGGCTTTAGTCACTGGGATTTCACATGAAAAATAAAAGCATGGATCCTTGGGTCTTATCTCTTTGTCAGGCTAGCTGTCTTCTGATTTTTCTGCACTCTATTACTGCCAACATCTAGTACACAGTGCAACTGATGGCCAAGAAAAGACCCCTTTTTAGAGTAATACTGTGTTCAGGAAAGATGTGAGTTCTATATTTTCCAGGTTTGCCAGGGAAAAGTATCATATTATTAAAACATTACATAACTCACGGGTTGATTTAATAAATATATTTCTTTGGCCAGGCGCCAAACCCTTTGAAAATCTCAGCAATAAAAGATAGCCTTGTAGTTCAGACCTGCTTTCAGCAAAAAGTCCTCAACACTGCCAGTTTTCCCCGGCACCCAGCCAATAAAGGCAACTGTTGTTGGCATAATATCTCACATGGTACAAACAGATCTTCCACTACGATCCTTCAGCCACCATAAAGATGGTCTGTCAAGTCTGCTTGTTGCGGGCTCTCACCAGTAAAAATGATGCCTCATCTTTCCACAGGACCCAGTAAAGTCACAGGTCCCAGAAAGTGGCATTGCCACATTAAGAGCAATTAGCCTCAGTCTGCATCAATCCTTAGCCTGTGTCAGCTCCTAAATGCTTATTGCCAGCTGGCACATGGGCACTGGCAATATTGCAAGGAGGTAAAAAAAATCAGTCCTAGCTGAACTCAGTGGTAAAGAATACTAGAAAAGGAGGTGTTCAGGCTGTCAGTAGGGTATGAACATGACTACAGTTAATAAGAAATTAAGGACAAATAACCTTGGCGCTGGTGAATGAGTTCAGGAAAAATGAATATCTAAGTTCTCTGTCTCAGAGGTAACTAAGTCTTATGCACAAAGCCCAGATAAGACTAACAGCAGATCTGATGTAGCCAATGAAGATGAACCTGTTTTTTGAAATACACCCTTTGTAGCCTTCAGTGACTGCAAGGTGGCATAAGACAACTTCATCTTTGAGAGGCTGATTTAAGAAGAACACATGCTCCATCAATGAGACTAAGCATGGATAAACAAACAAAAAACCTGGGCAAAATCCAGAACTTTAACAAAAGGATATCCCAATGCATGCACAACACCAGCAAGATCAGTACAGAAAGAAGAGGAAAACAGGAAGATAAGGGCACCAGTATAGCAGATACACACCTTCACTGCTGCACGTGTGAGTGGGTTGTGCATGCTGCAATGGAGTCTGGGTAGAGGAAATTAACAGCTCTACAAAGCTGAACAGAATTGGATACAACCTCCAATTATGAGCAATTGCCTTCATTTTCGGTCCACCTACCTGTCCTCCTTTCTTCTCAAAAGATGCAGAAGACCGCGTGTCCTTGTTCCTTTGACCTGATTTTATTTGCGCAGTACTTCACTAAGTTTGATATCTGTCAATGCATTTTTCTTCTTTCTTGTTGGCTATAGGTTTCTCAAGGGAAGGGGAAGTGCTGAGTTCAATATAGGCATTACTTGGCTGACTTATTCTTCCCAAATCTTAGCTGAACACAGTGGACAAACAAGGGAAGATAACATAGAAATAAATCTATCTTTGAGCATTATTCATAAGGAGTTTTTTTCCATCCTGTGGGACACTAACTTGTTTCATGTCAGGATGAAACCAGTATTTTTCAGAAATATATCTATATATTTTTATATATATATAAATATTTTAAAATTATTAAATAATTGTATTTTCAGGGAAAATAGGAAATCATGTCTGCAAAGACCTCATTTATTCTGAGTAACCACCAGCTCAGTTATGATAGTCTTCATCTAGCAGCCAAGCGACCTTGCTATGACTTTGTCCCTGGTATGAACATGCTTCAGTCACAGAAATGGCCTGGGCACTGAAACATGAAAAAACATTCACCAAGAAAAAAGCAGTAGCAGCAGTTCTAAGCACCACTAGTGTCACTTGTTTGTTGTTAAGAATAATATACACCACCAGCTTAATATTAATAGCCCAAAAAAATATTGTGCATATTCACACTGAGTTTTGTGAGACTCCAGCTGATACCATTTCTTCATCTTTAACACAAAAATAATCTTGGAAATTAAGAGGTAAGTCATATGCAGGAAGAGCAATCAGTAGTGGGAAAAAAATAATGAGAGTGATGTATCATTATGGTAACAGAGAGGAAGGAAGGAATTCAAAGGACTGAAAAATGAAATCATAAAATCATACTTGGACAAGTTAAATGATGTCACGGGCTATGCCACAGGACCCAGGCAGTACCTCCTGTATTATGACCTCCTTGAACTTGCTCTGTTAATGAACACATACCTTCCATTAACAGCTCAGGCTCCCCTGAGGCAGCACAAGTCTTGAATCTGCTCCATGCTTTTTGACTGGGCTATCTAAAACATATTCCTTGCAATTGCCATCCACTTTCACTGCACCATCGTCCACCCTAAAACTCCCTGACTCTACATAGGCAGACAATTTAAAAGCCCAACACTGACAGACAGTCAGCATTCACTTTCTGTCCTGGAAAGACTAAAATTGACATTCCTATGGTCTGTTTCGAGAATAATATAGATTAACCAGGAGAGATGTAGCCAGAAATTATCGTAATCACCACATCATAATTACCAAGGAAATGCTGTAATCCTGCTGGTTCACTTACTAACAGCCCATTTCTCCAGTGCAGACATGCTTCCCACAACTGGCAATGACCCAAAATCCATGCCAGCTTTATTCAGCACAAAACAACACGGCAGAGTGAAAGAGTGTGGGGAACCATAGGAAAGGCTGCATCTTAGATGCATATCCCAGTGCAATCACTACAAAAGTTGGAAAAATATGCTTATTTTGAACTATTTGGTAAGATAAGCATTTAACAAACCAAGGCTGGATTTTCTCAAGTCTATTTGCCATTCCCACACATTTCCCTGCACTCGAATCACAGGTTTCCAGATTATAGCTTATTAGTTGTCCCCCAGTGTTACAATTATGGGTGATGGTTTCAGTTCATACGGATGGCAAAGCTAGCAACTATCCCTGCTGCCTTTCCCATTCACTGCACCTCATTTTATATTGCCACCATTCCCTACAAGGCCTTTAGAGTGCCTTGTAGACAAAAAGACTCCTTCACCTCTTGCAAGTGGAGATAAACACCTTTCCTACCACCTCTGCTTCCTCTTGACCCTATTAGCTCTACTTCTCAGAATCAGATTCCTTACCAGAAACATCAAAGTGGTATTAAAGAGGCATATTGAGAGAACAGCAACAGAAATGGCAAAGCATGTAAAAAAGGGACCGAGAGGGAAAGACAAGGTGGTAAGGGTTTAAGATCTGGCAACTGACCAGACCCTGCTGCTGACTGACAGATATTTTACTAATCAGCAGCTGAGATAAGTCATTCAAGGTAGCTTTGTTTCCTGCATTTTATTTGCCAGAGTAACCACATTAACATGGGTCAATAGTTACAACACCTATAATGTCTAGCACATAAACCATCATCTAACTGCCTGACTTGCTTATTACCATCTGTCATTCAAAAAGCTCTTATTTGAACTCTGCTGCTGTCAGTTTCTCATAAAGGCTTATTTTCATAATTAGATTTTTAAATAGCGTGAAAAAATAAGATTCCTGCAGGATTTTTTAGCTCAGTGATTATTCATAAGAGGATAGTAATATTGCTAGCTATTTCAGTATATTAAATACAATCTCCTAAATGAGCAAAACCAAAGTTAAGACCAGAAAATTATCTATGATAACAGCTTTCCACAAAATGCTGATCACTTTTATTATATTTGCATCTCAGTGCGTCGCAATCTATGTAATACTTGAAACAAAAAACCAACCCAAATAAATAACAGCATGTACTTGAACATGCTTACAGAATTATGGGGCTCTGAAAAATGACATGCTATTCTGTTACTAAGTATAAAAAATCCCATCTGTTTGATACTGTGAGGGAAATATATTGGTTTTACATTTTATAATTTCAAACCCTGTTGTCAACAGGTAACTTATGCTACTTTATATTCCACTCATCACAGCCCACTATAATTCCTCCTGGCACGACCAAATAAAATATATCCTTCTGTGCTGACACTACTTATTGTTTTTTGTCTTCTACAAATGATTTGTGGCTGTGTTTTGAATTTTTGTTAGAGTATTTCCAGAAGCTTTAAAAAGAAAGAGCACATTCAGCAGAGAAGACATACCAATATTTTAAGAAACAGGAGAAAACCTTTGGTTCATTTTCTGACCCTGTTTAATTTTCTTCCTGCTACTTCTTGCCAGAGTCCCTCTGGCCCATCTTTTCTGTTCAGGCTCATCAAGTAGTCATGGAATCTATTAAACTACTTGCTTTAGGCTATTTGAGCATGTGAGTGCTGCTCACTCCAGCCCATATGTCATACTTGAAATGAATCGAGAATCAGTTTTCCTGTTTTGGTATAATGAAATGTTGGTTAGGCACGCCTATGTCTCATCAGTGGAGGAAGGAAATACCACACATGGTGAAAACAGCCATGAACATGAAAAGGGCTCTCTTTCATCTTGGTACCTTAAGCTAATTAAAAGAATCCATTTGCAGTTTTTAGTCTTAACTATTTTCAAACACCTCTTTGACTACTAAGGCATTCATATTGAATTGCAGACCTCTGGTTGGGTTTGGCAAGGCAGTCAGAGCAAAAGTCTGTTTACTTACAAAGAAGACCCACTTGATTTGAAGCCCAGAAAGCTGGTTCGTTGGTAATTTTTTCTGTGACTTTTGACACTGGAGTACTTTTAAAAAGCAATTTTGATCATATACAGTAATTTCACAGAATCATAGAAACACAGTCACAGAATCACAAAATGGTTGATGTTGACATAGTCCTCTGAAAGTCATCTGGTCCAAATCCACTGCTCAACATGGAGCTGGTTGCACAGAGACATGTCCCAGTGGCTTTTGACTATCTCAAAGGATGAAGATTCCATAACCTCCCTGGACATCTGGTGCCAATGCTCAGTCACCCTCACAGATAAAAAGTGTTTTGTGAGGTTACTTTTCACCCATTGCCCCATCCTATTCACTGAGCACCACTGAAAAGAGCCTGGCTCTGTCCTCTTTGCATCCTTCCTCCATATCCTTGTACATATTGATGGGATCCCCACGTGTCTTCTTTTATTCAGTTCCAACAGTTTCAGACTTCTCTTATATGTGAGGGATACTTCAGGCTCTTGTCAGCTCTGTGGCCTTTGCCTTTGGTGAAGCCATGCTGACTACTCCTGATGATTTTCTTGCACTTTTGTGCCTGGAAATGGTTTCCAGAATTAGCTGCTCCACAGCCTTCTCAGAGACCAAGGCAAGGCTGAACTGCCTGTAGTCCTCTGGGTCATATTTACCTTCTTGAAGATGGAGATGACATTATGACATTTTCTTTCCTCCAGTGTTTGCACACTTCTCCCAGTTGCTGGGATCTGTCAAAGATTATTGAGAGTGTCCCCTCAGTGACACCTGCCAGATTCCATGAGTGCATCCCAATAGAGCCCATGGATTTACATATGCCTGGTTTGCTCATAGTCTCTGACCTGATCCTCTTCCACCAAGGGTATTTCTTGCTTCCTGCAGGGAACCTGGCCTTCCTAAAGGCTATCTTTCTATACAGGCTGAGGCAAAGCCTTTCCCAAGCCTTTCCCTTTCAGCCTTTCCCAAGTCCTGTAGAACCACGTCCACTGTCTCATTGAGCAGTGGGCCCACATATCCCCTAGTTTTCCTTTTACCTAGGTGCTTAAAAAGCACTTCTTGTTGTCTTTGATGACCTTGGCCAGGTTCAATTCCTTTTGAGCTTTAACTTTCCTACCTCCATCCCAGGATGCACAGGAAATGTTTTACTATTCCTCCCATGTTACTTATACATCCTTCAACCCTTTTTAAGCTTCCTTTTCATCTTTAATTTTGGCTAAGAGCTCTTTGTTCATACACACTGGCCTCTCATCTTTTGTACTTCCTATGAAGGAAATGAAGCATAGCATCCATTGTGCACTGCCTGTAACAATAAAACATTTTCCGAACTTTTCCGTGACGAAATTCTAGGTCACAAAGAAAGCTTCTTCACTTAAACCACTTCATTTTAATACATGATTTAATGGAGACTGGACAATTGGTTGATTTAAACACCATTACTACTTATATAATTAGACTAATATTTATGGAACTAATTTTTCAGGGTTCACAGCAGTTTTTGCTACCTAATTGAAAAAAAAAAAGAAAAAGCATTACCCCTAGAAAGGAGAAATTCAAGCAACTATTTTGCCAACAACATTAGAGACATTATCAGTGTCATGACCTTTGACCTTTGATACTTTCAAGAATTGTCCCTAGGGAAATCATCTGCTGGAATGTTAATCTGTTGCTTCTCTGACCTTCTACACATGTACCACATTTTATTACAACCACATGCTTCCCTTTTCATGCTGTCATTTTGACAATGGGGCCACTGGGGCCAATGGGCAATTCATCTCCAGACCAGATAGCTGGAAGAAAGTGGATACCAGTAAATGAAATTAAATTGAAAATGGATATTTCTAAAATCACAGTAAGACTGCTTCGCAGCAGGAGACCCCGCTTTCTAATTATACACTGTGCAAAGTAAAAAGTGTGTGGCACACATATAACAATGGTTTAGAGATAATGCATGGAATGATCACAGGGCTGGTATTCGTTTCAAGCTTTTCACAGCTTATTCTTTAAACACACATTTCTCTTTGAACAGCATCTAGCAAGATTTATTACTTGAGTTTTCCTAGCCCACATCATACCTCATTCTTTCACCCGACATTTGTTTCATCTCCCAAACTTAGCATGACTGGCAGTACCTCAGTGTGCCTTAAAACAAAAATAATAACAACAATAAGCTTTAACACAGGGATTGTTATAAAATAATGACTTGCTGACAATCAGATGTTGTTTCTTTTATTCGTGCTTAGAAGTGAACAATATTCTTGTCTCAGAAGCCTCCTCATGATGACTCCACATACAGAAATATCTATTTCCCCTTTCAGAGGCAGCAGCAGCAAAGAGAAAGGTACAGTTCTGTGCTAGTCACACCCAAAATTAGTCCACTCCTTGAATTTCCTGTGTGCTCACGAACTGCATCAACCAGCAAGTGTGCTGTAGAAAAACTTGATAATTGTTGCAGAAGATTTCAATATTTTAATCTGGTTCAATTTTTTTTTCACCTCATTTGAGACATCAAGTGCTTTGATATTTCATTGTCCAATATTAGCCTCTTTTAGAAGTCTGCCACACGCTTGCTTCTATAGCACAACGATCAGAAAATATTCTTAATACCATAATTGAATTGTATAGTTTGTTTTAACTATATGCACTACAGTTTTGAGTTTTATGTCCTTAAGCCTAAGGGCAGTTTGGTCCTCAAAGTTGTTCAAACATTTCTGGCCACTAGCACAGCAATCATAATTGACATATATTCCAGATTTAAACTACATTGAAAAGGCTTGTTTTGAAACTGTCTTTACAGAGGAAAATGATCAAAATGAAGTCCAAGTCTTGATTTTCTAAAGTGACACAATCATTAAAAGTAACTTTTATGCATTTTTTCTCTCTAAAATAGAAGCTAACATGTTTTCTAAGTCAAAACTAAAATAATCTTTTGAGGCCTTTTATTCTGAGATCACAGTGATGGATTAAAAAAAAAAAACTTCTTAAGAAAAAGAATGGAGGATTAAAGGTCAGTAGATGACAGAGTTCAAATTATATATCCTGGGCAAGAAAAAGGCTCTGCAGAAGAATGTCAAGAATGTTGGGCTTTTGCCTTACTTTCAAAGAAACATTTCAAATTAATACAACTGTACTGTAGTTCTAATCAATTTGAATGATGGATTAACTTATTGATAATGCAATCTTTAGTTTTGGAGCCTGAACATAATAACAGGCATTTCAGCACTTTAGAAAATTTCTCTAAACTTCCTGTTAGGTAAAGTGATAAGAAACCTTGGTAAAGAGTCAAAGATATATATATCCAGTACAAAACATGTGACAAATCTACAAACCAGACTTAATGTTTAGACAACAATTTAGGGGTCAGGGAAGTCTTTCTCCTGAGTTGATCTGAAACTTTAAACTAATTAACATTAGTTTAAAAATAGCCATTTAAAAAAGATTGTTTAAATGCTGTTCTGCGAAATTGAACATTCCAGTATCCATTTACTGCCTTTTTTCACCAGTGATAACATTAGAATTAAAACTGGATGTGGAAAATTATGATAAAGTAATGTGGAAATTAAGTAGAAACGGGTTCATAATAAAGCAAAATATCTTTGAATAAAATAAAAGTTTTAAGGTTTTAGAAATGACAGATAGAAACGTTAATTACAGCAGAAAATAAAATTAAAAATAAATTTGTTAGTGTATAATCAAATTTTAGCCCATAACCCAATTTTCACCTAGCAAAGATAAGGAAATCCCTAACCACAAAGCATATGAGAAAATAAGAAATCTTGCCCTAAAAATATTTAAATTATGGGGAGGAAAATTACTGAAAAATATGATAATCTGATCGTTTGGCACAGCATTAAGCACTGGCAGCACTGGCAAGAATACTGTATGTGCTGCATCTAGAGAAACAGCAAGTATTCATAGAAAGTGAAAAATTATTAATCAGGGACTTCTTTCTGAAACTGGAACGGCTGTCACAGAAACTATAAATTCATAAGCTCTAAATATCTACATTTTGAAGAAAATGGACTGAGAGCCTATTTAAGGATAAAATAGTACAAGACCGGGATAAGACTAGTTCTGCAATGTCAAATGAACAAAGTTTAAAACAGAAATCATGTCAGAGTTCTTTTGAGATCAGTTGTTTTTGCTTTAAAGGAGTTGGCTTTTCTTGAGGCATTTGGAAAGTGGCTCCAAAGCAGACCATTAAGTAGTGTAATAACAGAGAATAGGGCAATACAACACTGTGAACTAATGAAGGAAGAAAGATATAGCTAACGAGCCACATAGAACTAAGGTCTTTTGCCATGGTTAAGCTACATAAGACTTTGCAGTGTCAGACAATGAATACAAATAAACCAGGACAGGATTGCCTGAAAAGAGCAATATTACAAAATATTCAAAGAATTACAAATTGAGATATGAGAAGTGTCATGTGTTTTTGCAAGTCTTTAAAAATTACAAAATTTGTTTATTTAATTCCTGCCAGTGTTCCCAGGTGTCAAAGAAGGCCAGTGGCATGCTAGCCTGTATCAGCAATAGTGTGGCCAGCAGGACCAGGGCAGTGACTGTCCCCCGGTACTTGGCATTGATGAGGCCACACCTTGAGTCCTGTGTTCAGTTCTGGGCCCCTCACGACAGGAAGGACATTGAGGTGCTGGAACAAGTCCTACGAAGCTGTTGAGGGGTCTGGATCACAAGCCTGATGATGAGCAGCTGAGGAAGCTGGGGGCATTCAGCCTGGAGAAAAGGAGGCTGTAGAGGAGGATGACCTTATCACTCTCTACGGCTACCCAAAAGGAGGCTGTAGTGAGGTAAGGGTTTGTCTCTTCTCTCAGGTAAGATGTGAAATGATGAAAAATGGCCTCAAGTTTCTCCAGGGGAGATTTAGGTTAGATATTAGGAAAAATTTCTTTCCGAAGGGTCTGGTCAGGAACTGGAACAGGCCACCCAGGAAACTGGTTGAGGCAACATAACTAGAGGTATATAAAAGATGTGTAGATGTTGTGTTTAGGGACACGATTTAGTAGTGGACTTGGAAGTATTAGGTTAATGGTGGGACTCGATGATCTTAAGGATCTTTTCCAACCTAAACAATTCTACAATTCTGTGGCACTGGATCCTTTAAAATTCATCTTTCCAGGCTCTTATCTGCAAGTCAGAAACACATTTCCAAGAGAACTAAAAGATGACCTTAAGACCCAAATCACAAGAATCCAATATCTAAGGTTTTCAGAGATGTTGGTTGCAAGAACAGATTTTTCTGGTGGCTGAGCTGTGGGGTGAATTACACATGCCAGGTTTTATTTATTTGCATATATAAAAATAAAATGTAATATATTTTTATTTATTTATTATAATATATATTATATATAAAATATAAAATTATATTATATATAATATATTACATTTTATTTTTATATATGCAGTTACACCTGGGCAGCTCTTCTGCTAGGGGACAACTGTTGTCCCCACTGAGCCCTTCCTCTCTTTCCACCTCCCTGATGACCTTTTCACTTTCTACCCAAGGGTGCTTATGCTGGAAAATAGAAACATTTAACCTGAAGATGGAAAGGAACAGAAAGGAGGTACCATTGAGCATGACAAGTTTGGAAAAGAGAATAGAGTAGGAAAAGGAAATCTCAATAATAGCTGCTGTGACAGGTATCAGAAACGAATGTTCCCTGGAGACTGGCAAAAGCCTCTCTGCAAAGACCGGTCCCTAGCAGAGCATAAGCTTGCACTCTGCTCTGTCCTTGCTCTCTTTGCTGGCACTATAGCAGAGTTATTCCTGGCCACTGGAAGAGCGATGCGAAAAAGTTTTTTTCTTCTCAGCTCCCTAGCAATACCATGAGGATGGGAGGAATGTGTTCAGACTTGCCTCACTAGAATCGAATCAGAGGATAGGAAAGAAAGCAATGTCCTAAATGCCTGTACATCACTGCTGTATTTCTACATGCTAGCTTGGAGGAAATCGTGCCTAGCTTGCTTCAGGACCAGACCTACAGCCCCTGCACAGGACAGGGGCCCTCTCAGTACAGGCAACACCCTTCCAGCATTATTCCAGTATTAGAAACATGCAACTAGAACAATTTATGTCACCTAAACAAAAAACCAATGCAGGGATTGAAATGCATTTACCACACATAATGTCCCGATTCTTCTGCACAGGAAGAATATAAGACACATTTCATTGCAGCAACAAAACACATCCAGACAGCCCTGCTTTGACCTCTGGTGTGTCCTGCAAAGCTCTTCCACTGTCTGTGGCTGTCTTTCCTAAACAAAAGATAGTTAAGATGGAGATTCTGCTTTGCCTCTGCACTTTGTCCTGCCATGAGGAAGATGCTCCTAGAAAAGTGTGCCAGCACTCAGCAAGAGTGTGGCTACCAGATAGTCCCTACTGCATTACCCCCAAAACACATACAATATCTTTCTTGTGGCTTTTTACTTTTCCTCTGACGTCCCAGGGGATTACTTTGCTGTTATTTCCACCTAAACTGTTAATGGTATTCCTACTTAATTACTGGGCTATTTATCCACTACATGTATAACCAAACTACTCCAACTGTCAGATTGAGTGCCGTATATTTACTTCCTGATGCTTCTGCTGATCTGCTCATTTCAGGACATTGGTTGCTTTAATACCACTGTGTGGGTTCTGTATTCCCACTGTGCACGTTTTGTTCATGGAAGAACTGGCATTTATTTTTGTCCCTGAGAAAGGTCATAACTCATGAATCACAGGAATAATTAAAAGAAATTATAGTATTTTTCCCATAGCACAGATGGTAAGGGTCTCTAAACTGATTAAAGTATATTATCTATATAAAATCGCATTTCATAAAGCAACTACTCATAAAGCTGATTTTTTTGCAATAATTTTTATTTGCAGGAGAAGTATTTGTTAATAGCTATAAAAATGTCATTCATCTCCTGAAAATATTTTTATCCATTTGGTATTTGAGAAATTACTTTCCAAGTGGCTTTTTTCTAATGTCAGAAGAAAAAAATGAAACATCAGTTACTAATGGATTGAGATACAAATGTGCTGGAATCAAAGTATGTTTATGTCACCTTTCAGAGTAAAGCTTTCAGACGGATATTGACATCAGTTCAAACAAAATGCAAACAAGTGTGTGGCTCTCAGTCTTAAAGCATACTTGTCAGAAGATAAACAGCAAAAAAACTAAAAGGTGAATGAAAAAAAGTGGAGGTGAATGAAAACAAAAGTATAGCAGTGACGTTTCAGAAGGAAAAAAGATCAGCAATGTAAGGAAAAACTAGTTCACCATTTTCGTCATGTGCTATTGTGGGAATTATGCTGTAATATCTGTTGCATGTATAATGTATTCAACATGATTAATCTTTGACACTGACCCATAAAAGTGAATGCATTTATTCACTGATTTGAAGTTAAACAAATGTTTAACATCTTTGCTGGAACAAATCTTTTAAGGTAGATCTCAATTTCAATGACACTAGCAAAAACTTTGCATTTTACTTCAAAAGTAAGGAAATTTATTCTTCCTGCTGTTAGCCACCTTTTTAAACGAAGCCACCTTTATTATTCTCTGTCTCATATTTGTGTTTTCACATTTCCCTTCATCTCCACTCAAGCCAACTGCATTTTTGTGTGATGAATGTATCTCTGATCCAGGGTTCTTCCATACCTACCAAAGCATTCACTGCATGGAATTTTTAAATGTATCTGTTTAAACTTCCGGAAATCTCTCCATGGGCATATTTCTCTCAAGGATGTTACATTCTGTATAGTTTAAGCAAATGCCAAATACTGCTTAAAGAAAATAAAAACTCATACAAACAAATTGTCTCCCCACAGTATCTCCGAGGAACCTGCCTTTGAGACATATTCCTGTCAAAAGTGTATTTTCATATCTAAAACATGCAGATCATGTAAACAATAAATAACTGAAGATACATTATTTGAATTTGAATCCTAAAAAAATCCACAGAAAATTAAAAGTCGGGAAAAATAATAATTTCAAAGAAGCTTGGGGGTAAATTTATCTTTGTATTGTCCATACAGATCTTGCACTCCTAAATAGCAAGCTGGGGACTTGGATTTTTTTGGTTTTTTGGGTTACTTTTTGGGTTTGTTGGTTTGTGTTTCACATTTCAGGTGAGATGTTTGGTTGGTTGGTTGGCTGGTTGGTTACGTAACTCCAAGTGCATACTAAATACAAAAAAACACTGTCCCTTTACAAAACATGTTATCACTGCTTCAGGTGGACTAAAAGCAGATGTGAGCTACACTGTGAGCATTACTTAGACCACAGATTCCAGCAAATAGAAAGGCATGTTCTCACTGAAATGTGGTTCAAGGAGAGACAAAAGTAGCTCAATAGTGAGAGGAACTCATCTTTCATTAAAACAGTACAGACTGGAAAACACCTTTGCAGAACACCTTGTTCAAGTTCCCAACCAAAGCAGGCCCAACAAACATAAACTCAGGACTACGTCAAGCTTTGAATTAATCCAAGAATAAAAAAACCCTTGGAAAAACCCTGAAACCCCCTTCACTGCTTTAATACTTTCATGACAATGTTTTCCTATTTCCCGAAAAATTCCTCACTGGAATTTTTCTTGCTGCAGAATAAGGCTGTTGCCTGTCATCCTACCACATCTCTGAGAACAGCCCAGCTCTCTCTTATCTGCAGATTGCAGTGAGATTGTTAAGACAGCAGTAAAAGTCTAACATTAGACTTCCCTTTAAGTTTTATGCTGTGTGGAAGAAGTGTCTATCAAAATGGCACAATCAATTTTAAGAATAAATTGGGCAGGAGTAAAATGTAAAAAAAGTAAAACTTAGAGCAAGGGAAGAAGGAACTACATATAGAATGCATAAAGCAGGGAGATACCTTTGTATCCAAAAACTAAGAGGCTGAGAAAGGGGCTGTAGAGGTGTATCTGCTGGTGGACAGTCATCAGAGGGCTGTCAAACAAGAGCAAATGGGAAAGCACCATATGCCCTCTGTGTAGTAGATGAATCAGTTGCTAATGGCTTCACAGAAGCTGGAGGTCTGAGTCTTCTAAAGATGAGCATGCATCTGTCATGCCCAGAGGAATTCAGTGTTCCACACATGTGCTTGAGACCTTCTATCCCCAGTGCGTATGAAAGCATGCCATGTGTGTTGTGATAAGTTCGTTTTCCTGCGTAAAAGATCTTTCATTCAATGAGCATACTATTACTACTGCAGACATGGTCTCTACCTCTGAGAAGTAACACTCTTGCCATGTCAAAGAGTTTTATACAGTTATAACTGTAAAACGGATACCTATTTTATAAATATGTTCTTCTGGAAATGATGTTGTTTAAACTGTTAAATAATAATTTCTTCTAAGCAGATCAGATTCTTCTGTCCTCTGTGCCAGTATAAAAACTCTTCTTACAACATTTCAAAAGCACATACTCTTTCATTTGTAGGTTTAGATTTTCTTCAAAGGGAACCATCCTATTACCTTCTGTAGAGTCAGAACCTTCTAATAGTGTCTCATAAAAGTATTTGATAAAGATCTAAAGAGAGAGGAAAGCCTTTGATATATAAAGAAATAATTTTGAATCATTCTTCCACATGCAAGAGCAAGACAACGTATCATTTTAAAGAAGCGTAGTCTACTTGGCACACAGCATCAACATAGAGGACCTTTTTCCCATTTGCTACTGAGCTAAAGTAATCGCAGCGGCATTAGTTTACAAAATCAATAACTGATTATTAAAATAAAATAATAAATGGATAAGATTCACATTTCGTTAAAAAAAAACCCAAACAACAGAGGATACAAGTACTGAATTTAAGCAAGGAATATTAATGTTCCCAAAGCAAAAAAAAATGCAATGTGTAACAATAGGAAGAGGATATCAACATGCTGCTTTTGATCTGGGAAGGACTAAGAAAAAGTTCAGTTTACATGAAGCTTCTTGTCAAATGGACTTTTCTTATGCTAGTTTTCATAGACTAGCAGATGGCTGCCAGAAGATTTGCGGTAGACTTTTGAGGACCTGAGCTTCGGATCAGAGAGAAAGCATGTTTTCTCTTTGAATACAGCCTGGTAAGATGGGTGGGACACACCACAGACTCTCTAACAGCCCATACAGAGTGAGCATTCAAACACTCATACTCGTCAAACCTTATAAAAGGTACCCGAAACGTTGCTTTGCTACATAAATTTAAGACTGATATTGGTCATCAGTATTTTCTGCTTTCTACTTCTTCATTTTTACATGACTTTTTCTTGTGTTTCTGCTCACTTGCTCTCTCCCTCAATGTAATCCTCTATGATTATTCCAGTTACTGAACTACACTTTTTCTGGTACAATTTTATTTGGTAAAACACAGCATTTTCAAGCTAATTTTATTATTTGAAACTTGTGATTATTTTCACTGTTAGGATCGTCTGAAATTGCATGGTGGTCACAAATCACATCAATACATAATACAGCACCAAATTTCAAGTGGTTTTCTCTGAGAGGCCGTCTTTTCCAACTGCCCTCTGCATCACCAGGTTTCTTCAAAATATACTTCAGTGAATAAGGAAGCACATGAAATTCAGGCAAGTGCTACTGTGGATCCTGATGCCAATAAAACAAGAATGATGAAGTGCTCACCAAGATAGAAGGCATGAAGTTAACTGCACGACCTAACCACACTCCTGTTGAATTGCAACAAACACTTGAAGATTGCTTTGTCTTCTTTTTCAAGCTTAACTCTTTAATTTGTTTCCAGCCTCTTCACTGCTTCTCTCTCCCTCCCTTCCTCATTTTCCTCCTGTCTCTGTGTTGTGCTGACTGGGCACTCTGCTGCCAGCAGAGCAACACTGATTAGAAACATTGATTATGGTGGATGTCAGTGAGAATCCCAATGCAACATCAATCCGAATCCCCACAAAAGGGAGGAGAAAGACAGTGAGGTTGGAGGAAAAACAACCAAAATTCAATGACTGCTAGTAACTTCACAATCTTAAGTTCACTTACGCTCAAAAACTTTGTTGTTTTGAAATTAAGATATTTCTTCATGTTAAAATCTGTGCTATCTCAGATCAGTTTAGATAGAATAAACGATAGAGAATGACAAAAAAAACCTTACAGTTTTGAGAGACCTCATAAACTTGCTGCTAAAACTAGTGAGCTGCACTCCCTTTTTTTTTCGGGGAGGGTTAAGGATGGGTATATAGATCTGTAACCAGGGTTGTGTCGGCTGAAGAGCTCTCCTGACAGCAGACAGGGCTGGTGACTTTGCTAGTGAAGCTACAGCAGAATCTGTCTCTGCTAATGCAATCCACTGCATTCCCCTGTTACAGGAACTACTTTGCTTCTGTATCTGTGGAGAATAATTATTAATGAAGCTGCCCTTTCTACCATGAACTACCTTCAGGTTTTCGGTGTTTCTACCATGGTGTCTTGGATAATGCTTACATCAAATCCCATTAAGAGCTGTCTTATCAGTGTAAGACATTAGGGAAGGGGTCAGTTCCATGATCGAGTTGCAATAGCATGATGAATTCCCTATCAGCCTTGCTAGTGTAATAAGCTGTGTGTTGGCTCTTAGCCCACTGCAAGTGTGAGGTAATTTAAATCTCTTCTATGTAAGTTTAAGAAAAGGACTTTCACCTTACTTTGCCAAAAGCTAGAAGCAAGCACACAGCCTGGTACTGCAGTTCAGCTGATATGCAGGAACTTGATATTGTGTTTGTAGTTGTGAGAGAAGTCAGTGAACTGACATTTATCATGCAAGGGAAGGATGAATTTGCTTATCATTCTGTAGTCAAGAGTAGCATTTACTGCTGGTTCAGAATGGAGTGATTCCTTCCCAGCCTCTTCCCTACACTGAGGAAGGACATGTCCTAGTGCTCACATCCATTTATTTACAGGGATACAGCACCAAGACCCTCAACTCTTTCTTTATATCTCCAAGGAGTAAAGAAAAGATGCATTCCACCAAGCAGTAGTGAGGGAAAGTGAGTAAAAGCAAGATACAGCTTTGGGATTTTCTTGCCTATTGTCCTGGAGATATAGCTAAAATAGTAGATTCACTTTATTAAAAAAATGCTGATTTTACAAAGCAGTACCCTATGTAGGCCCTAAATGTACACATTATATTAGGAAATGAGGACTAGATCAGTACTGAGACCAATGTTTCAATATGACAGACCTCCAATTCATCTTTTGTGTTTTTACTTTTTCTGGCTTCCTTCTGTTTTACATTTAACATCATTTCTATACATAAGAAAAACTCTATTTATTGGTGATTCAACAAAGGACCAATTTTTTTAGCAAGTAGAAGTTTTGAACTCAGTTATGATGAAATTTCTGTAGGTTACTAAAGGTTACTGTGCATGCCATGCCACTGCAGACTGCCTCTCAACCTTCCCAAAATATTTCTCATCCTCCATCTCTAAGAATTAGGAAAACAAGGAAAGAACCTTAAATCTAACTAAAAAAAAAAACCCAAAACAAAAAAAACGAAACCAGAACAAAACCAAAGCCCAGCCTAATCAAAATCAGTAGCAGGGAAACATAAAATTCCAACCAAGTTGTGCATTTTAAAAAGTCTTGGCTGCTTCTTTCCCTCCATCTCCTTGACTTTCTGATTAACATAATCAAGATCCTCACCACCTAGCCTCACAGACAATAGCAAAGATGTGGTACAGGAATGAAATACGATCACAGAACAAAAATCAGCCTTTGGACAAAGGAGACTCATGATTCAGAAGTGGTCCAGGGCCACACTGAACTTCAGCTGCAGTACCCCAACCCCATTGTGAAGCATCGTTCAACTATTTCAGATGTCCATTTCACAAAGAAATTCATGAATTGCAAATAAACTTGCACTTAGAGATTAAACCTTCTGTTCACCAGAAGTCAGAGTTCTGGCAAACAAAGAACTTCTAGACAGCGAGGGGAAATCTAGATTCCTGCTGGTTTTCACCTCATTATACTCTCTGTGGGTTTGTGCAGTTAGTTTAAATGTGTGTAAAGGGTAGGTATGGGACTGTTCATGTTAGCAGACTTTTGCAATCCTTTCCCTTTTTTGTGAAGAAAATTTCATCTGAAAGAGGAGAAAATGGAGCAATGAGAGCTGAAGAATAACAGTGGGAAAGAGAAGAGAAGGAAAAACTAGGAAAGCAAAGTAAAGACAGAAAATCCTGCCAAAAGACAGTAAAAAATAATTTCCACAGCCTCCTGGAGAAAAACAGCAAAGCGCTGAGCTTCAGGGTGTACAGCACAAGAGTAGAAAGAGAAGACTGGAAAAATTACTGAGTGAATAGAGCAAGGAGAGAGTGCGCAAAGGAGAGTAATAGATTATACCCTTTAACTGTACATCTCCAATTCCCTCACATAAAAAGATAACCATTATTACTAACTAGAAATAGGAAGGAAAAGCTCAAAGGCTAGGATACGTGGATAAAAAAAATAAGAGACTAGATTAAATAAGGTGTTTGGATATGAAAGATAAAGGAAGGACATAGGAAAGGCTGCAGGGAAGAACGTGGCATAGGAAAGAGAATGCCAGTGATAGAAGAAGAATAAATAAAAAAGGGCAGAAAAAGGGGCAGAGCAGAAATGAATAGGAAAGTGGGCAGAGAGAGACAGAGAGATGATCAGCAGAAAGAACAGGAAGGAGCAAAATCAAATTTAAAGTGAGGTGAAAGGGACAGCCTCTTGGAAACTTCACAGTGGATCATTTATTTCAGTCATTTTCTGCTCAAGCTCTAGGTCAGCATACCACACTGCCTTGAAGACAGACATCAATAAATGGAGTGAAAAAAGAGAAACCAAAGTTTCCATAATTCTCAGGGAGCAACTGGAAAGCAGTCTTTTAGCTGTAACAGCCATGCAGACTTTATGCCAGATTATATTGCCAACAAAGAATGCTGTGCTTTAAAATATGTAGACTTCCAACAAGGTAAGCCACATATTCACTTACTCCTGGACATCACATCAGACACCCTGGAGTGCCATTTCAGGATGCAAAGAAAACTGAATATCAGCTCCCTTCTTATAAATAAAAATGTAGCAGGTTCAGTGCTCTTTCACCCACTGATCAGATTTGTCTCCTAGCTAGCTGAAGAGACAGGCTGGGCTTGCTCCAAATCCACACGGTCTTCTTCAAACAGAAAAAGCCCTGTTTGTGTGGCATGCAAAATTCCTCATGTCTCAAGCTCTCTGATCTAACTGTGCAGCTCAGTTACAGTCTCAGGCAGCAGAAAAGAGTATAATCTTTAATTTGAGTTTACTGAGTTCTGAAACATTAAAGCCCTTCCTTTACATCAGTTTCAAAACTCTCCCTGCACTGTACTTTGCTACTTTGTGTCCAGTGTTCTCTAAAAGGAGACTAATCAGTTTAGTGCTTTGCCCAGTGTTCAGATTATCTTATCACCATTATTTTTTAACCTTGCCTGACCATACATTTATTTTAGATTAGGACATCAAAAACACTCGTCCTCCCACCTCCCTGTCCCCACACATCCAATTTGAACTGTTTCTGTGACTTTGATTTGTTTTTCCTTTCCCAAGGAGAGAATTAGTGTAAAAGAAGGAGGAAGTGAATAGGCTATGTAGTATTCAAGAAAATGAGCAAGAGATCGAGAGGTTACTCTCAGAGATGCTACAATCTCTCAAACCTCCACTGTAGAGGAGAAGCAGGAGGACTTGGAACACTCAAGTAGTCAAGGATCGGTTGAACATGAAGGCTAGAAGCTGGTCACTGCCCATAGAGGGAGGGAGGCAAAATCTTGACAAGTAGGACTGGCACATTTTATGACAGATACAAGGCCCTAGAACTAGAAGGACAGTCAACTGATAAGGGGGATGAAGGTCCTTATGGGATAAAGGGCCCACTAAAGTCAATGTAATCTAATCCATCCTTCATAAACTCCTCTGTTAAGAGGAAAAGAGGGGTAGTTGTCAGAGATGGCTCCCTTCTAATGGAAGGGAGGGCCCAACATGCAAACCAGACCCAACCAACAGGAAAGTCTCCTCTCTCCCTGGGGCTCAGGTAAGAGATATTACTAGAAAGATCTCCAGCCTAGTAAGGCTCTCTGATTATGTTACTTTATTAGTTCTTCAAGTCAGTGGTGATAAGATAACAAAGAGAAGTCCAAGGACAATTAAAATGGATATCAGGGCCTTAGGACGATTGGTTGAAGGATCAGGAGCACAGGCAGCATTTTCCTTGATGGTTCCAGTAGGAGGGAATAATATTGAAAGGAACAGGTAGATCCATCAGGTCAGTGCGTGGCTCTGAGGTTGGTGTCACTGGAAAAATTTTGGAGTTTTTGACCACAAGGTAAGAACACTTGGTTTAATGACACCTGGTGGGATGGACTTTTCTCAGAGCAGAAAAAAGGTTCAAACACAGGAGCTAGCAGGGCTCATCAACAAAGCTTTAAACTAGATTTGAAGGGGGAAGGGACAAATCCATGCTTGCCAGGGTCATGGGAAGTCATACCAAAGCTTGAAGGCAGGAGTGCCAGCGGGATCTCTCAAGCTGCTTCAGGTGTCAGCTACAATGGACCAGACCTAAAATGTTTCTACACCAATGCACACAGTGTGAGGAACAACAAAGAGGAGCTTGAGGCTTTGGCCTGGTCTCAGAGATTTTACATCATTGGAATAAGTGAAACCAGGTTGGATGAGCCCTGTGACTGGAGTGCCATGTTGGATGGTCACAGGCTCTCCAGGAGGGACAGGCAGGGCAGGAGAGGTGGAGGGGCTGGAACATACAGAGCCTGCAGTTGGCGATGGCAGGGTGGCAGTGCCTGAGTAAGGATTAAGGGACACACAAATAACGTGGATGTCATTGCAGGAGTCTGCTATAGGCCACCTAGCCAGGACAGTGATGCCAGTGAATTATTCTTTGAGGAATTAAGGGACACCTCCAAAACAACTGCCCTTGTGTCAGAGCCTGATCCAAAGAGATGAGACCGTCACGGCTATTCACGATTTATTACCTGAAAAATCAAACAAGGCATCAGTCTCAGAGGCCACAGATTCAGTAACAAGTTTTGACATGGAGTTTTAGAATAGATATTAGGAAAAAATTCTTAATTGAAAGGGTTACCACGCATTGTAACAGACTTCCCAGGGAAGTGGGGAAGTTGGCATCCATGAAAGTATTCAAGAAACATGTGGATATGCCACTTGAGGACATGCTTTAGTAGTGAATATGGTGATGAGGCTAGGTGGTTGTTTGACTTGATGATCTAAGAGGTCTTTTCCAACCTTAACTTTTCATGATTCTATAGAACTGACCACGTGCATTTATGAGTTACTCCTCAGATTGTTCCACTGCCACGCTTGCATATCTTCCTTGGTGACAGTTGCACTGAATAATCTGATGATTTGAGAACCCATTACCACCAGGCCAACAGGCACAGGGATTTTGGAGACACTTTCTTAAATTGCCCTGGAGTTCCAAAACTCTGCTTTGAAGTCAAGCAGTAGGAACTTGCTTGAGTTAGTGTGAGATCAAAGTAGCTATTCCCATACCCAAAGTAAACAAAACCTTGATTTTTTAACTTGAGAGATTTTATGGAGCAAAACTTCTCTTCAAAAGGCAGGAGCATGGACAAATCTCTTCCATATTCCACTTACCATTTCTACATGTGAGATCTTTAAAAAACTGCTAATCGACTTACTTCTTATTTCCAGTCATCAGCTCTAGTGTCACAAATTTCCCCTGACATTTACCAGTTATTGATCTTCTTTCCAGCTCTGCTCCAAGAGTGGGGACATGACAGATTTGCTTTACACAGAGCAAAGTCAAACCGAATTTTGCACACATGTTGCTGCCTTGATATTCAGGCCACGTTATCGGGCTTCTTTGTAGGTTACTGCACTCCAGCCCTTACACCCTAAGAAAATTAAAATAAATAAGCTGACTAAAAGACAATAGGCTTTATATGTTTTTTTACTTCAGTCTGTAACTATATTTCCTTAACTAAACCTGTTCTATTCTCCTCTGTTGTGTCAGTCTTGACAGAGGTAGAAATCCAACTTATATTTATCATGTGTGGCTTATATAACTTATATTTATCTGTATGGCAGTTTCCATCTCTCTTCCTCCCTCCAAATGCCTGATCTTTGTACACAGGAATAAAAGAGACAGAAACTCCTGGGAACTGGACACTTTTATCCTTACAGCAACATTCATTTACTGCAGAAGGAAATTTGTTTTTAGGTCAACACATTGGCGAAAACATTCTGTCCTTGAAGATGAGGCTATGACCTGGGACTGAGCACCTGAAGTTGGGAGCATGTGGTCCTGCTCTTCTGACTGTTGTTCCTGCAGTGACAGACCCTGCCACACAGCCAGGGCTGATGTGACAAAGAGAGATGACTTTGGACACAGGCTCTCCACCAGAGCCCTAGAGGAGAGTGATGGTGAACAGAAATTGCATATAGCTGGCCAGCTTAAGATCTCTTCCAAGGACTTTCTCACCTGGTCCAAGGCAGATTCTTAAATTATGTTTTTTAATAAGTTCAGCAGGATCATGTTACCATAAACAAAGTTTTGTAAAGGGAAGGCCTTGTAAAATCATGGCTCCAGCCTGTTACTTAGGCTAAGTAGAAAAGGACTGTGGGAGAGTGACTCAGCTGGAATAGAGGAAGTGAGGCGCGCCGTGTGAATGCCTTGTGCCTGCACCGTGCTGTATGGTGGTTGGTTAAATTGAGCTTGTTGTGCCTTAAAACTATGTAAACTGATAACTGACTAACGGCATAAAAAGGCTGGATTTTTGGCGATAAGGATTCCTTCTTTGCACCTACCTGGGGACTCTTTGCTGCTCCAAACAGCAACAGAATCATATCTTCAAAGCAAGCATCACTCTCATCTAATCACAAAACACACAGCTTTTTATTGCTTGGTTTTACTGTCCAGGAGAAGCCCAGGACTGTTCACACCTGGGGCCTATGATGAAGGTGATAATATTGATTAATTTCACCCCAAAGAGCATGAGTAGGCTCAATTAACTTGCACTTGAAATTGCTTTGAAACTCTCACATAAAAGTAACAGTGTTCTCTATCAGTTATTCCAAATCAGTTGTTCCAATTTAATAACATTCTTCTTATTATTCTTATGTTTATGTTTTGTAAAAAAAAAGAGAAGCTAATGAAATGGATCCTGTCATTTTTAAATTCCAAAAAAATTTCTGAAGATCTGTACATCACAGATGGTATAAAGCCTAAAACAATTAAAATAAAATCAATGAAGTATTGAAAAAAAAGACAAAAACCTAGGACTATATAAGTGAATCAATCCTCCAGGAAACTTAAAAAACCTGAATAAGATGTAATAAACAAAAGGTGTCGAGTGTTTTAAAAACACTGGGATTGTTTTCGTTGGTTTTTGTTCTAGTTTGGTTTGGCTGGTTGGTTATGCAGACTAATCTACTCAGTAAACCACAGTTTTACAAATATTCTCTTGCTAAACAAGATAATAAAGTAATAAGAGGGTAATTCTCATTTCTACAGTAGTGATCTTTAAAAGTCTGTATTAAATGATACAGTAATCTTTGTCCACAGGCTGGAAAAAATATCTGTCTCAGCTGGAGCAAAATTACAAAAGAAAGAATATGAACTCTTCATCTCCTTTAATTATCTGTAACAACAGTTACCTACTTCATTATGTTAGCTAGATGACTACCTGGACTTAAATACTGTTTACATAACAAGAACATTGGAGAAGACCCTGACAACAGCACACAGCACAAACATGTTTTCAAACTTGTAGCAAAAAATGAGACTAATTCTTACTGATTTTGCTGCCTGGTTTTGAACACCTCTCTGGCAATACAGGGCTGCTTAGCTTGCTTCCCACTTACCACATGCAAATGTAGACATATGCAGAGAATAATGCATTTTTAATTTTTAAATACAGAGGTGGGGATTCACTTGTGTCTTACCACACACTCCTTGTTCACAGGGAGCAGTGCAGCCCATGGGGAATATCAAAGCAGTAAACAAATCACAGTGTTCCCACTGAATAGCTTAGCTGCACCTTCAGTAGTCTTCCTAAGGACTGAGTCGAGGAAAAGGATTAGCTGCAGACATCAAAAGGGTGAGATATATCTTTGAAATCCCTTCACAGTCCAGTATTTTGTTTATGACCAAAGCCCCTGAGCTGCATGTGAAAGCCAGTTTCCATGGATATTTAAATGACACTTTTATCAGGCATATCAGAACAACACACTTTGATATTTCAAAGTCTTGCAAGGTCACCTCTGAGCCATCCTCAAATTCATTTCTGTCAAGCAATCAACATTTCTTGTAAGCAACAAACAGTGCTTGTGGCTTGTCAGTGTGACCAAATTGCAAAAGAATTGAAAATGTGGAGTACTGAAGCAGAGAAGATTAACCACACCAGCAACCTGTGACAGAAAACCAAGCACCTTTGCTATCTGTTCTTTCCTTGCCTCCTATTCCTCCACACTGCTTTGTTCTCCCTACCCTGCAGAACAAGCCACAGGTATTTTTGTGATGTGCAGTGATTCATCTCTGAACTGAAGCACAAGACCAAAGCACTGACTCTGAAAATGTGTCCGTCTACCTTCCCTACATTGATGTACCAGTGAAATAGATAGGATTGCTCGCTTTGTGAATCAGACATGTTTGATGAATTGAGCCTTTTATTTGTGCGTGACATATTTTATGGGAGAATCATTTCAAGGCCAGTAAATTATAAAATCTTGGGACTTCCGTTCAAGTTGTCTGTCACCACACGCAAAAAAAAAAAATCAACTGTAGTAAAGGCTGAAATAAAATTATTGCGAAGAAATTAACCGCAATGAAAATGTTTTCCAAATTAATGTTTCAATTTTGAAATAGCTATTATAAACATTTGTGCTTGCTATGGCTTGCAGTTAAATTTTAAAAATAGCACTTAAATATGCATGTTAATAACATCCAGAAGGCATTTCTATCAAGCTTGTTTGGGCTGTTGAAGGCTTTAATTTAACCACAGCATTCATTTATGTCTAGCAGTTAGAATTTGCTTTTAAGCTCAAAGGAGCCGAGAGTTGTAGCTATGATCTAATTGGTGAGGAATGAAAAATGTTTTTCATGTTTTATAGACCGCATGAATCCTGATCATTTTACTGCAGTAAATTATAGAGTGTTCTGCTCACTGTGTCTCCCTCTGGAAGTATGGGCCTATATCTCATTAAACTATAAAAATAACTTGCAGTGTTCGGCACTCCTCGAAAGCTATCCTGCCAAGGTATGTTATTTTTATATCGCTAATGCATGCCAGAGAGTCAGTCCAGACAAAGTTAGGTTTTTTACAGCCTAAAACTAAATTAATTTATAGCTACATCCACATGTCAGAGGGGACACATAAGGAACCTAAACTGCTATAGAAAACAATAATTTATTATTGATTTCCAGCTCCTTTTTAAAAGCAGCTGCAATTTATTGGCTTCTCAGTTCTTTCCTCTCTGGTACAAATGATCTAAACAATGCTAGCAATGAAGCAAAGCAGCTCCTGTGGGTATGGCAAATGACATAAAAGTCAGATATGCTTTACCTCTTTCTGGCTTAAGACAAATGGTCCATCACTGAAATGAGAAAAAAAAAATTATCAGAGGTGGAATGCAATGCTTTTTTGTGTTTTAAGTTTTCTTTTTTTTTTTTTTAAGATGTGCATGATTAGGCAAGATATCTCACCACATGAATTGTTTGACTTTAAAATATAAGCTAGCATTTCACACATTTTTAAAGCTATGTAGTTGTCATTTGGTTGTACAGTCTAGCTGAACTTAGCCACAGTAAAGGCAGTACACTACAAATGATAAATTACATACGCTTAATCCTATGGTAATACCTTGGGTTTGTGTTCAAAAAAAAAAATCTAAAAAGCAGATGCTACAGAATTGCTACTGCAGCCACTCAAGTCTAATTGCCAGCCCTTTAAAGCAAGGGTAGAGTGGATTGGAAAAGAAAAAAGCAGCTCAAGACCCAAGGTAGGAATGAGCACAGCACTAGGAACATTCTTCAAGGAGCGCAGCAGTAAGATAAGAACAGTAATCTCTTTTCTCCCAGCAGCACCACGATTAACCACAGATATCTCCTTTCAGAGCAAAATAGTCTACTAAATTATTCTCATCTTAGGAGTATACAGAAGTATACTAAAAATTATAGGAATAATTTTGAAAGACAGGCTTATTTGTTGTTTGTTCTTTCTACGGAGGAAAAAGAAATTATTCTGTTGCTAGGAAATTTAGCTCAAGTTAGTTCTTCTGTACAAGGTTTTGTTGCTGATGCCACAGTTCCTTCCCTCACCAGTCTTAGCTCCAAGGTCCTGCCCTGGCTCTTGGTCACAGTCCTTCTTTGAACACGATTTTCTTCTCAGGGAATGAACAGTCAGTATCCCAAAGAAGAAAACAGTCACAGACTGATGTGTGAAACCCTTTAGATTTTGCTCATTGGTGGTTACCAGCATGTACACCCATCCTTGGAACTGCAGGTTACAGCAGATCTTGGTCCCTTCGGAAATAACTCAACTCTCAGAGCTAAAGGGTATGCTCATCTTTCACCTCAAGGTCTGACCATGACTGACGAGGAATACAAGGGAAGGTCATCCAGTTACAGCAGACAGAAGGCCAGATTCGAAGTAAGTAATTCCATTCTCAGGTCATGAGTTTCAACACGCAGGCTCCTGGACCAGATTTCCATGCCTATCCTTACAAAATAGACCAAAAGAGATGAGAAGAGTAAACAGAAATTGACAAAAACTCTCTCACCCCTGCCAATGCCATCTATCTTACACACAAACAGAAATGGAGAGGTTCTGACATGAAAAGCAAAGAATGCTAAAATTACTACTTCACAGAAATATTTATACCCATAAAGAGTAATGGAAACATGGAAACAGAATCAGAGAGGGTGCTAAATGACAGTGATCCTGATTTATTAGGCATAACAGAGTATATCTGGAGTGGTTGCATCGCAGTTAGGATCATTAAATCTACATTTTGAAAAAAAACAGAAAAAGAAGCAGCAAGGTTTAACAGCCATCCTACACATTTCAGAGAGCTGCTACAATCACTGTGAGAAGTCTTCCTTCAAAAACAGAAGGACTAGGGATAAAGATAGAATCACAGGCACTTGTTACTGACCAAAGGCACAGGAGAACAGCTCCTAAGGCAATGTGCAGGCTGCTCTCACCTACCAGACGCTGTGCTACAGGACAAATTTCACTACCCGCCCTGCTAGATGGAATGAAAAACTGGGAATCAAACTCCGCTCTGCTTCTCTCTCTGGTCTGGCCTGTAACAGAGCACGTGGAGAACTCTGTGCATAATTTTCTTTAATCTGCAAAAAACCCCAACCAACCAACTAACCAACCAACCAAATAAAAACAAAAAGACAGACAAAAGCCAAACAAAGCCTCAGGTAAACAAAAACCAAACAAGGTGAAAAACTGGGCAACAGAGGAGAAGGTGTAAACACTCTGAGACAACAATTTTGTGGTAGGTAAATAGATGGATTTTCATTAATCGCTGTATGATTCACCTGTAAGAGAAGCTGATCAGAAATGTAACCCTTTGCTCACATGCAGCTGGTAAGAAATTAGTCCAAACTTCAAGAATGTGCAGGCTAGAGGGGAAGAACTTCATTAGGAAATGTAGTCAAGCACAGTGCAGGGGTTCAAACAGCCTGTACAGTATCTCATAGTTCAAAAAGAACTTAAAAGTAGCATCCTCCATGGGGTAGCTCTCAGGCACCAGCTGACATACATTCACCACAGAGTCACAGATGTACATTTTCTCAAGATAGGTTTCAGACTGCTAACACAGCTTCTCTCATACCAGAGATGTGCAAAAAAAATATCCTTAAAATTGCCAAATTTGTGAAAATACGTGAAAGTTTGAATCTCAAATATAAATAGATTTACAGGAGTGGCACCCAACTACATATAAAATTTATAGATGACTGTAATTACCTGAAGCACATAAGTACCAATATGAGAAATGAGAAAGTATATATAAACTTTTAGAAACTTGATTAATATTGTCTCAGCATTACCAAGTATAACCATTAAGTATGACCCCATATAATTATGGTTCACAAAACTGCAATTTATTAAAATTTGAAAGGGCAAAGATACAGTATTTCATAAAAAGTATACAGATGCTGCCACTCAACTATTTTCAGTGCTGTAACTCCAAAAAGTATTTTGTATTTAATTTTGTTTAAGCCTATGTGTTTGTAATCTATTGGAAAATTCAGTGTGAATGAGGCTTAAATAAGTCCTGTTCCAGCTGAGCTAAATGCCTGCTGAAATTTAATGAGACAAATTGTCTCTTTTAATGTGTTTTTGTAAAAACTGATTGTACTAAAGTATGCTATAATTGAATTATATGTTAGGCTATTATTTAGAATTATTTGTTGTGTTTTAGCCTTAGATTCCTGCATAAACACTGCAAATTATAAATATTTTAAATAGCATCATTCAGAGTAGAAGTAGGTAAATTACATAAAACTGACTTCTTTGTGTTATTTGAAAGTAAAAGTAGAGGACATGTCATTTCACACACCCACACCCACACACACACACAGACATAGACACAGACACACACACACACTTTTAATTTTACATTTTTTCCTTTTGGTCTGTGTAGATGAACCTGATAATCGAGAAGCAAGGCCAAAGCCTTGAAAGTTATCTCCATCAAAGACAAATTGTTATTTCTACATACATTATCATTGTTAAAGATCAGTTTTTCACAGCTCCAAAATTCTCCCCAGTGGGCAGTAGTCCATCTTACTAAACTACCTACCCATAATTCAACCCAATTTCATGCAATTGTCTGTCTATGCTAGTGAAAGTCCATCACTGAACTGCAATGGAGACTGTTTTCCATAGCCTCCAGGGAGGAAGATAATTTTGTTGGCTGCCTCCATTCTATTCATCTTCTACTAAATAAAGAAGGGGTTGCCTTTTCCCTAGTGCTGTCTACTTTCAGAAATCCGAACATCCATTAAGTGGAAAGCACTAAATTAGTACAAATACTGAAATGCCTGAAAAGCTGTTCATTCCCATGCAAACTCAGAATCAGCCTTCACAACAACTGTAACTACTGACAGCTTTTTCAACCAAAAGACTAGGTCTCCAGAAGCCAAATTATAATATTCAAGTCTTGTGAGAAAAGTCCATGGCCAGAGTGAAACTTAAGTAATGTTCTTCAAGGAACTCATCTTTTCTTATGGATGCATTCAAGTTTACACAAAAATGAATAAGACAATGAGGCTGTTTAAGCTCTGCTTTTATTTTCTAATACTCAAAATAGCGTTTCATTCACTGCATAACAGGGCATTATTCTCACTTAGGTCATTTTGAGGCTTTTAAGCAACCATTATTAACCACTGCCATAGAAAGAACAGTCTGAATGGATTTATTCATATTTCCAAGTTATTCAGTTCTGGTTTGAAAAACTCTTTGACATGGAACAGTCTGATCAATGGCAATAGAGGAAAACAAATTATTTAGTTGCAGAAACTAATTTGAAATGCTAACTAGTCTTTTTCTAAACATTAGATAAGCTCTTTTCTAGATCTAAGTCTAAAATTCTCATGGAGAATCAACAGACAAGATAGCTGAATATTTTCTTGCACAAACAAATCATTTGTAAAATATTTGAAGCTTTTGACCCTTATTCAGTCAGGGACCATGAAAGATCTAATTAAAAAATGATATATGCTCTCTTATTTCCATTTACACTACTGGAATAGACAAAAATTCAGGTTGTGAAGGATGGTTACACTAAAAGATTTCAAAGACTGAATCCATATTATTGTACAAACAAAAAAATTAAAGCAACAACTTATCAAGTGCAAAATGAAGTTAGCTTCTGTGTGAGTGTATCCATGGACAGCAGAAAAATAAAAGAGCTTTTCTCACGGAAGTTATAAGCATTGGGTTCATTTCAACATTTTCTGCAAAAGGCTGTGATTTAGTGCTCCAGCAGTGCTGTTTTCCAGCAAAAGCTGATGCATTACAGCTTCTAGCAGGTCCTGGAAACTCAGAGCAGGATTTTACTACTTCCTCCACACCACATTCAGCAGAGAATAAAAAGATTTAATTCTGAAGTAAAACAGATCATACTGTATCCCTGTGAGTTTAGCTGAGCAAAATTATTATAGATGAATAGTCAATACTTAGGATCTTTCAGTTGAAGACTGTATTTCTGTAGAACTCATACGATGCATTTGGCATCAGAACACCTGTACCTGGCTACTAAGAGAAACGAATAAGTAATGCTTTCTTGTATATACATAGATCTATCAACAGTATGTATTCATTTTTCCATATAGCATATCAATAAATAACAGGTTCAATTACACTCTGCTCATTTCCACTCTTTTATGTCAGAACAGTGACATTAATTTTATAGAACTATGCCAATTATCGTGTCACTGAAATAACTATTCTGTCCCATCACATGAAAAGAACAAGGGCCAGAACAAGGGCCAGAACATCTTCCCCACTGCCTCTAACGCAATTGCTTTCCGAAAACATGGCTAAATGGATAGGCAGTGCAGAAGATTCAATCAGCTGACTGAGGGCCTGCTGGCTGACATTGCAAAATCAAGTGCCCCTCATTGAAATTCCCTGCCCACTGTCCCTTTGCATTTTTAACTGTGGGAAATCAGCTCTGCCACCTGAGCTGGCCTCAGCTGCCCTGGCGTCACATGAAGATAGATGCGATCACTTACAGAGGTACAATAGGGAGCACTCTTCTGATCTGCTTTCATCTCACTCCCTGATCTCAGATCAAAGCAGGGAGGCAAGCAGAGCAAGGGCATGTCTACACAGGGACATTACATCAATCTAGTTTGTTCAGTCTAAGTGCAGCAATTTAAATACATCTCATTGAAAGGCTTATGCCCTGGTTTGTTGGGCCAGCTTAAAATATTTTCCTTATTAATCATAACACCCAAACAGCTCTGTACTTGTCTGAATCAACTGCCCCAACTTCCCAGGCAATATTTCATGTCTCAGTGTCCGCAGCTGTGACTTTTTTTGCTGTGCTGTAGGAGGCCTATTTGAAATTAAAGAAATTTGTGGGCAGTAGAGGAAAACAAGTCAAATGAATGCACTCCTTGAAAACACTCCTGGTGTCCATTAACATCATCAAAAGCATTTCTCATCTGCTGACGTGCAACATCAATGACCCATTGCTAAACACTCTAATTATCATAATATGAACTGAACAGCACACACATATTTGCCATAGCTCCACTGGGCAGAATTTCCCTTTTTGCAGAAAAAAAAGACTGTCAGTACAATTTCAGTACTTTACAGTACTTTGCAAGTATATAATTTACAAGTATAGAAAGATCTGCTTTCCTCATGGGAAAAAAATGAGCAGAGGTCATCTGTGGAACAAGCACAATGAGCTGCAGCTTCACATTACTGTGGAGCTTTTCTTCAGGTCACAGGAGCACTGTTCTCCCAGGTGGTAGAAGTTCAGCACCTACAGCCATGCATGAGTTAATTCCTTTGGTGTCGGCAGGTCAGCTGTCAGGAGTCCTGTTCTGGAGCTTTTCCAGGTCACCTGGAGAGTATTGTCCCGTCTGAGGTCACCATGTTGTCCCCTTAGATGCAGGCTTTCTGTTCTGCTACTTAGAGGTCTGTCAGGCCACAAGGGAGGAGTCAGAGGGCAGAAATAGGTGTTCCAGAGAGTTACCTGAACCTAAAAGACTTAGACATGAAACTCTGCCTGAACACAGGTAAGCAAATTCCAAAAACATTTGGCAACTTAGATGAAAATTTGTCTCCTGCCATAGCAGACTGGCAGTTGCTGCAAAACATTTTTTTTAGCATATGGAAATCCAGGGGAAGTCAATTTCATGACGAGAGTTCTAATCACATTCAGCACATCTGAAATCTGTCTCTGAAAATTAAGGAGTTTAAGGACAGAATAATGAACTGTCATTACAAAAATGCTCTAGGAGAGACTTAAATTATGAGTTTAAGATGAAGTGATTTTTTCATGTCTGCTAATGAACAATCCAAAATAAATCCAAATAAAAGTTTGAGCCATAAAAGTTTTTAATAAGATCAATATATTTCTTTAAAAAATTGAATTTTCCTACAGGCCTTGAAAATGCATCATGTCAGCTACTTAATGCATACAAAGTTTTTGAATAAAAATAACTCAGCCTGCTGACTGACTGGGAGAGCAACAAGTTTCTGACATCTGCTGCTGAAAACTCACATTCAATCTCTGAACTTCCTGGTTGCATTGGACAATCCATAGGGGCAGAAATGCTTATACACTATGCATGGTATAACCCCAAATATAAGCAGCTATCAAATTCAAGTAATTTACTAGCACAGATTTATTTTCTCTTTCCCATTTAATAGCTTCAAACCTCTTCTCCATGGATAAAGAGTGACATTAAATGGTACAACTATTACAGCTACTTGTCTCTCCAATGTCAACCTGCATCCCACATCTGTCTACAGTTCTGAGTGTGAGCAATGGTTGATCTGGAGCTGGATTGGTACAAAATTACTTCCAGACAGTCATTAACAAAAATATTCTTATTGGATATTTCCAACTACTTGAGGCAGCAAGTGTCCCTAAGTGCACATTTTAATAAAAGTCATTACAAGCCTTAATATACGTATATATGTTTCCACAACCTGCCATAAAATGTATTTGTGATATTTTCAAGGAGAAAAATCAAGTGGCTAGAGGAAACATTTATTACATTGTATTTTTGATGAAAAAAAAAACAACCTGAGACAAAAAAAACCACAAAAAACTGAAAAGTTTTAATAAATTAAAACAGCCAGTTGTCATATTTGATATGCTTTATTGCTCCTTTAACTTTAGAATTAAGTCAAGGGAAACAGTACCAGAGAGGAATGTTTTCACAATAAAACATGCCCTACCAACTTAGTGTTAATTATATTTACTAAATTCTTGATGAAGATCTTCGTCTTCTTTAATACTTAGAAGTTGACATCATGGTCCCAAAAGAACTTTAATCTTCAACTCTTAACAATATCTGCAAGCCAAATAGTAAGTAAATAAAGAAACAAAATTAATTTTGATTTTTAAAACTTGCATGCCAGGAATCACTTGAACTTCAGCTACAAGCTGAAACATGATCAGTTGAATGTGCAGCAAAGGGCACTTATAGAGCACATCAAAATCTAAAGATGTCATGCAAGTAGCAACAGGCATATGAGAATTGCCTGAGTAAAAATATAAAAATCAAAGTTTTATCAAATGTTTGATTGGGCCAACCTGTATTAAGCTGTTGGACATAAACTTACCTGACACATAATAACCCTACATAGGCGACTTCACTAGTAATAGGTGGTGTTGTGGAAAATGGGTAGAATAAGAATGGGAACAGCCAGAAAGACACAAGCTTTTGAAGAGCTGCAGTGGGTCTTGCTACGTGCAAGAAAGAATCTTAATATCACTTAGCGATTTACTTCTCTCCGGCCTTCTAACTATATATGGAGAAGCTACATAAAGCATTTTCCAGTCCTATTCAGAGCTCCCTAGGTAATCTTTATTGCATATAAATAACATTATTACAGCTTCTAAACAGAGAACAAAAATTTCTGGTCACCTTCCACTGTGGGGAACCGTGGAGAGTTCTTTTAAAAATGGATGGTCAGGCATGAAATTAGGCCAAACAAGGTAAACCTTGTGTCTGAGAACCGTTTATTGATAACAAAAAGGAGAAGGAAAAGGAGTTGTCCAAACGAAAGAGGGCTAGAAGATAGAGAAAAGAAGAAAGGAAAATGGAAAAGAAATGGGGGAGAAGAGAGAGAGGGAACAGAGAGAAAAAGAGGGCATTACCACCAGCGAGTCAGGCCAGTGCCATCGGTGTCCAGGCGGACGGGGGTGTGCATGCTGCCTGCCTGGGGATGGGCTGGGTCTTAGCGAGCCTGCGCGGCTCCCAGAGGGGCGCAGCTCCACAGGCGTGGCTCCCGCAGCGACAGCACCGGACACGTGATGAGTGGGTGCTCGGATGGGAGGACCAGGACCCTGGACAGGGTCATGGGGACCGGCTGGATTGCGTGGCAGAGCGGGCAGTGACTGGTGCGGCAGAGTTGGAAGCAGGCAGCCCAGGCAAGGACACAGGGTGTGGCAGGGCAGCGGTCAGGGGCACAGGAAGGCAGGACAGGTGAGAGGGCAAACCAGCAAGGGCAGGAGAGCCAGAAGGCAGGCTGGGGCCAGGGCAAAGGAGGGAGCGAGTGAGAGCAGCAAACAGTAGCGGGCCCCATAAGCAGTCATGCAGTTGGTTTTTATACCCCCGGCCCCTCCCAAAGCCTGCCCGCTAACAGGGAACCATTGGTCCAGTCCAGCCTTTCTGTGCCGTCCATTGGTGGAGACCTTTCCACAACCTGGTCGGAGAAGCCCCTCCACAGTGTCTCCTACTGCCTGCCTCACGGGAGGTGTTGCCAGGCGAAGCGCTCCCAGAGACAGGGCTTCTCCTAGTCGTCTCCCACATGTGGCACATGTGCACCCCTCCTCCACATGCCTCTGACAACCATTGTTGAGGCATAACAAAACTGAATTGGCTCCTAACAAGAATATTGTATTATGCAATATATACAGGCACTAGAGAGCAGAGAAACCTATCTCAGAGTAAACTAGCAATAATTCTCCACGACCATCTTCAAAAGATTTGACTGTAGTTCATCCTCACACTGCTATGGACCACAGCTTATGTCATTTATTTTGTCAAAATTTTTCCTTTCGCATGGACACAGAACCAAGGAAATCTGGGCTAGGAGTAGTTTAAAAGCTAACTTACCTATGAGAAAAGTATTTGTGAAAGCAAAAACGTCGGTTTCATACTAAACAACAAAATAGCATAAATAACCCCAAACAAATAACCCAAATAGAAAAATTGCTTCTCTCAAAACACAGAACTATCCCCTAGTGGTCACTGCCTTAGAAAGAACAATAGACTCATGGCTTTTATGAACTGAATGTGTAAAAGTGGACATGATGTTCATATACACGAACATAGCTATTTTGTGCAATCATTATATAAAAGTTATCCAGTTGGCTTTTTATAAATTTTCAATAGAAGAAAAAAGTGGAAGCCACTAGAGAAGCACAGATATGCTTTTATCCTTCTTTGAGACCATACAGTAACCAAACTGAGTTAACTCAAACTAATTTCCTTGACAGAGCTGCATAATCTATTTTCAGAACACCTATTTAGAACATCTTCACCTTCTGCCAGCACTAATCAGTATCTTCTTCGGTATGTTTCTACCTTTATTTTTGGCAAGCGTGGTTTAAAAATCAACATGCATAGCACTTACTGATGCCACTTGCTAGAATGCACTTAGTAAAATTATTTGTGAACTTGTGACCTTCAGATTGAAATAGTCAGTTATAGTCACCCTGACACATAATATGGAAGCGATTTTATGTCACTAAAATTCCTGAGAAAGAGCCTAGTTTCAATTCTGTCAGGAACTGAAATTGCTCATGCAGCTATTGCTTTGAAGTTGCAACTTATGTGAAATTAGTAAACTGTTCATAGCTAAAAAATAAAAGTATGATAAAAAGAAGATACTAATTATAATGATTTGTTAACCTTTCCTTTTCCAAATGTGTGAAGTGACTTGGAAATAACCCTTAGTCTTTTTAAATTACTTCACAGTCACAGCTTTGTTCAAGTTTGACAGTTAATATTTGTCTGCATTACCACAATTACGCCAAACACTCATCACAGCTAGTTTGTGGGTCAATGCTGGTCTCTCACATTTCTAAAAACCAGTCAGATTTCTATTTCCTGTCAAGGCAAATTTTAGAATCTGAACGAAATGACAAGTTAACTAATTGGCAAAAAAAAAAAAATTATTTGAAAGGTATTTTCTGGCCTTGCAAATCCTTCTTTTACTGAGCATAGAATGTCCATTTGTTCAGTATCAGTCATAATTGTTAAGGCAAAAAACCCCAGTATTATAACCCCATCAAAAAACTCAGATTTATTTTCTTTAATTGGCATTGACTTTTCAAATATTTGCAAGTAGAGAGAAATTACCTAAGTCTGACACTGAAAATGTTGATTTAGTGTATACTGCAGTAGCAACAAGTAGGATGCTAAGAATAGAAGGCCTTGTAAAAATATTTTTGTGGTTTTGGGTTTTTTAACAAATTTCCTCCATAGATTGAAAGAAAAATAAAAAAATCTTTGCTGAGAATTAAATTGGAAATGGAGGCCTGCCACTGTTGCATATGCTCCTTTAAATTAAGAAAGTCAAAAGCATCACTCCTTCATGAAAAATCCCAGGTCAAGTTTCTCTTTGTTGGGAAACCCCACATGCAGGCATTGAACAGGATGCTTTAAAGTTCTTTTAACTATTATTCCTAAGATCTCACAGGAATTTATTTTTTGTCATTTAATATGTTTATGTCGTTCCATACTTTAGAACAAAATGATAACAAAAAAATTTTGCTAATTGTTCTAATAGTAACCAATAAATTGCTAAAATCTTATATGCTTTGGTCCCAGGAATGGAAGAAGTCATTATCAATAGAATAAAAAGGACACTCTAATTTGTATAGTAGTGAAAAAACATGAGCATATAGGGGGAAAAGGCTGAGGAATACTTACCTCATTTCCTGACATATCTTCAAGTTGTTTGGCTCATTTGATTGAGCTGGATTGCTCCAATTAAGACACATCTGTTTGAATAAATTCCTACTGTGGGGGGAGCCTGGTGGCACTCTCACAGATTGTCTTACAAATTCTTTTTCTAGAAAAGTGTGCAGTCTTTGGTTTACACAAAAATATCAAATCATTGGGATTTTCTTTAAATTCACATTTCTTGGGAAAAGCATGGTAGTTTTCCATGCATTTTAGTCCCTTTGCTGAGCTTATATCCCTAGTATAAGTTCTCTCTTGGGACAGCTCAGTCAGGTTCATGATCACCTCTGCTAAAGGAAAAAGTCCACACACTACACAAGCTAATTCCAGAACAATAGCATCCTGTCTCAGTAATACTAATTTTTGCAGCAAGAGCACAGCCTGCCATGCCCCAGCTTCTGCTATCACTTACAGAAACACGATCGTAAAAAGGAAAAAGTGCATATGTTAAGTATTCATATGTAATTTCTATTCAAATATACTTTTTTACCGGTTAAATGTGAGCGTTGATCTGAGACTTTGTTCAAATACAGCAGCAGAGTCACTTTGATTATTTTGCTGTGAGAAAAAATAGCTATTGCTTCCTACTCACAGGAAAAAAATCTCGAACAAATCAGATCTGGTATGAATGGATTTCCCACAGATATCTCCGCACTAAACTCTTTAGTGACAAGATTGCTAGTATGAGTTACATGTCCAACATTAAAGACTGAGAAAAAGGTGGTAAGTGGGAAAGTAACATCATTTGCACTGATAGAGTAGGACCACAAAGACAGCTGTAATATACAGAAAGACAGGATACACAAGGACATAAAGTAGCAAATACAAATGCTGCAACTCTTTGCAGGCTTTTTTTTCTTATCTTTGTACTCACACACCTCTTCCAACCACCCCTAAACCCCATATCTTTAAGATGATAAAAAGAAATCCAGGATATTCTTCTAAAGCACTCATCATTTCCTTTAAAAATATTTTCTTTTTAGGTGAGTGCATTTGGGTCACACAGCAGAGTTTTTGCAGGAGGCAGGGCTACAGAGGTGGCTTCTCTGGAAGCTTTCCCCATGTCCAGCAGTGCCAATGCCCTGTGGTTCCTAGACAGACCCACTCCTGGACAAGGCTGAGCCCAACAACAATGGCAGTAGCATCTCTGGGACAATGTCGTTGTGAAGGGTAAAAAGTTCTGCACAACAGCACTTGTAGCCAGAGAAGAAAAGAGTGACAACACGTGAGAGTAGCAACCCTGCAGACACCAAAGTCAGAGCAGAAGGAGGGGCAAGAGGTGCTCCAGCTGCCAGAGCTGAGATGCCCCTGCAGCCTGTGGTGATGCAAAGATCGTCCAGGGGCAGCCATGCACCTGCAGCCCATGGAGGTCCATGAGGGAGCAGGTCAGTGCCTGAAGGAGACTGTGTCTTCGTGAGAAGCCTGCACTGTTGCAAGGTCCGGGCAGGACCTGTTAACCCACGGAAAAAGGAGCCCATGGAGGAGCAGGTTTGTTGGCAGGACATATGACACCATGGAGGACCCATCGTGGAGCAGTGCATTCCTGAAGGATTACACCACATGGGAGGGAAGCCTGTGGGAAGGATCCAGGTTGGAGAAGTTCATGGAGGTCTGTCTCCTGTAGGAAACACCCCACACTGGAATAGGAGAAGAGTAAGAGTACTCCACCTGAGGAGGAAGGAGCAGCCTCAGAGACAACATGTGTTGAACTGACCACAGCCCCTATTCCCTGTCCCACTGCACCACTGAGGGGAGGAAGGTAGAGCAAATCAGAGTGAAGTTTGCAGGAAGAAGGGAGGAATGGGGAGATTGTGTTTTTTACATTTGTTTCGATTTCTAATTATCCTACTCTGATTTGATTGACAATAAATTAAATTTATTTTTTCCCAAGTTGAGTCAGCTTTGCCCATCATGGTAATTTTTGAGTGAGTTCTCTCTGTCCTCATCTTGACTCATGAGCCTTTCTTTTCTATGCTGTCCAGATGAGGGGGTAAGAGATAAAGCAGCTTTGGAAGGCATCTGGAATCCAGCCAGAGTCAACCCTTCACAGTGAGCTTTCAGCTACACAAGAAGTAATTATTAACACTATTTTTGAGAGAGTAAAAATATTTAAAATTTAAATGCTGTAGTGCAGCAATGCTCTAATAAGAGTAAATTGAGGAGAATAGCATTTCCTTCTATTTAGAAAAAATCAAACCTGGTTGTTAAATGTAAATTTTTAAAATTACAATATAGGAAATACACACCCTGCAAAGAAGAGGGTGAGATCAGAGAATACTTTAGCAAACAGGTCATATATAAGTCTGTGGGACAGGATTTCATGGGATGGACTTTTGAGTGCTGGGGGAACCAGCAGATGCCGTTGTGAGACCACTTTTAATAATCTTTGATCAATTCTAGCAACTGGGAGAAGCATCCGAAGACTGGAAAAAAGCCGATGTCAGTCCTATCTTCAAAAAGGGCAAGAAGAAGGGCCCAGAGAACTACAGTTCAGTCCGATTACCTTGATTCCTGTGCATTCAGTGGAGCAGCTAGCCCTGGAAACCATTTCTAGGCACTTGAAGGACAAGAAAATCATCAGAAGTAGTCAGCATGGCTTCACCAAGGTGAGGCTTAACAAACTAAATGACTTTCTGCAGTAAAATGACTAGACTGATGGATGAAGGGAGAGTGATGGATATTGTCCATGCAGACTTTAGTGAGGTCTTTGCCTCCTGTAAGATCTTCAGAGATAAGCTGTTGAAGTATGGGATGGACAACCAGTTGATGGAACACTGGCTGAAGAGTGGTGATCAGTGGCATGAAGTCCAGTTGTAGCCTAGTGATTCAAAGTGTACATGAAGCATCAAATCTGGGTCTGATAGAGTTTACCACTGTCATTAATGGCCTGGACGATGAGGAAGAGTGCCCCCTCAGCAAACCTGAGAGGAATGCTTGATATGCCAGAGGGTCATGCTGCCAACCAGAGAAAACTCAACAGGGTGGATAACTGGGAGGACAGGAATATCATGGAATTCAGCAAGGAGAACTGCAATGTCCTACACCTGGAGAGGAACTATCCCACACATCTGTGTGTTTGGAGGCCACCCAGCTGGAAAGCAGCTCAATAGAAAAGGACCTGGGTGTCCTGAAGGACACCAAGTTGAACATGGACCAGCACTGTGCCTTTACTGCAAAGAATAGGAATGGTACCCTGGGCTGCATAAGGAGAGCCTTGCCAGAGATTTGAGGGAGGTGAGACTTCCCTTCTGTTCAGTACTGCTAAGGCCTGGATAGAGTGTTGTTTCCAGTGCTGGGCTTTCCACTACCAGACAGTCATGGACATGCTGGAAAAAGTCCAGCAAAGGGAAACAAAGATGTTGGACAAGAGCATCTCTCCTATGAAGAAAGGCTAAGGCAACTGAGACTGTTCTGCCTGAGTGAGAGCAGGCTCAGAGGGAAGTCATCAATATACATGTAAATACCTGCAGGAACAGTGCAAGGACAGAGCCCAGCCTTTTCCAGTGGTGCCCAGTGACAGGACAAGAGGCAATGGGCACACACTGAAACACAAAAGGTTCCCTCTGAACATCAAGAAACACTCTTTCACTGTGAGGCTGACCAAGCACTGATAAAGATTGCTCAGCAAGATGGTGGAGTCTCTTATCTTGAAGATATTCAAAACCATCTGGCCATGGTCCAGAAAAATGGTCTGGGGAAAAGGTTTTTACAGATCCACTTAAGCTTAGGGTTTGGACCAGATGGTCCCTTCCACAGGTCCATTCCAACCTCAATCATTGTGTGATTTTAGCTGAAAAAAAAAAGGAGAAAAAGGAGGTAAATTTTTATTTACACTGTGTCAAAATGTAGCACTGTATCAAGTCCAGTTTCAGAATCACCTTCTAGGTCAGCAATGATAGATTTGGGGTTTGATTCTTTCCCTTGAAACCTTGTTCTTAACTTTACCTAAACAACAAATCCTTTGTTAAAATATATTCCACTTAGAGCCCATTCCTGACATTCACTTTTAATTAAGCCAGAGTGACAGCTAGGGACGTGTCCCCTCATGCCCATTTTCCTGCCAGTGTGGCAGGTCTGGCACTGTGGTGCCAGAGGAGCAAGCCAGACTGAGGCTGCTGCTGGAGCTTGTCCCCAGGAAGACTTTTGCTCCCCAGAAAGTCCTGTTTTCCCTCAAAAACCATGCTTACAGGCATGGAGAGCAGTAGCCCTGAAGGGCGCTCCTGATAGCCCGTGGTTGACCACTTATCCACAGCTCTTTAAAAACATTTTGTATCAAAACATGATACAAGCCCATGCAAAGTTCTTTACCCCAGTAATGACCTGAAATCTGCTCCATTCATTCAGCCTGTACAAAACTATACAGTTGCTAAGAGCCTGATTTTCACCTTACCTCAGAGCATCTGGGAAGATCCTTGCACTGAATTAGTTTATTTTATGCTGCTTTTGTTTGATAAACCCACAGAAAGCCATCTTTTGAGCCAGGGAACTCCTTAAGTTATATCCATAAATGTCAGTGACCCACATGCAGCACACAAAAAGGCTCGATTTTTTAATTAGCAAAAATAACTAAGATAGATATACTAGCAACACTTTTTTCTGAGTCTTTTATTTTTTTTCTCTTGGGTAGCATATGATGGCTGGTAATGTTTTTCACAAACTGATCTCTAACACAGAGCATAGTTCTGATTAATAGGTTAATACATGAACAATTTATTTTTAAGCTTAGTTACCTTTTCTCCTTTTCAAACACTATTCTATATTAATCTTAGCACTCATGTCAACAAGGAAGAGAGCTTTCCCTGTTGTCCCTTGGCATTTAAGGCTGCATTCAATGCAGATAAGGTTTGTTTGGGAACGTACAGGGTTTGCTGAAGACAATCACTGGAGATAGAACCTTAATTTAACCTCAAGCCTGTAGTATTTCCCCTGGGACACGGATGACTGATAACACAGCAGAGGGCAAGGAAAGCACAAAATTATTGAGAAATGGAAGCAGCAAATCTTGAGTGTCGAATTTCTTCCTCTAAATCATTGTTTGTAAGGATAGTCAGGCATGTCTGACTCAGCTGGGAGACACTACGAAGCACCTTAAAAGAGCAATTTTAAAATGTACTGACAATGGATGTTTTGAATGTCATTTCCAAAGCATAAAAAATACAGTTGTCATATATTCATCTTAAAAGAAAATGCCATTACAGGATCAAACTGCACTTGCTTAGAGTATCCTATGTACAAGGTAGGTCAGCAGTTGTTAATTTAATTGAAATAAGTCCTTAACAGAGAGCTTGATAGCATTTCCCACAGGAACATTAGAAAATGGTGTTAATGAGAATTATTATTGCCTGCTTCTGTAAGAAAATAGATCATTATTAGCTGAAGTTGTATGTAATGTTTTCATGTGTTATAGTCCTAAATGAGAAACATGAAAAATTAGATAGCATTTTGTTTTAAATAAAAAGGCTTTCTGCGGTCTAAACTTAAAATTAAGCTGTTCTATTAAGGTTAAAGGTTAAATAACCCTTTTATTTCCTAATGATAAATTTAATTGTCTGTAGCCAAATTGAATACAAGCTGATTTATGTTTTCCTTTCTACAGGGATAAAAAAATCCTTAGTAGGCATGGCTAGAAAATGTTGCCCCAGCTTCAGAGTCATTGCTTTTAGAATGGAAGAATTTCTTAATTTAAAATAGAACATGTGAATACCCTTTATCAGACAAAAAGGTGTAAAAAAAAATCCAATATACTACAAAAAAAGTTAAAAAGCCTGAAATTTATTGCAATGTAAAGTGTTGATTTTCTTTTAATCATATCTTCTGAGTCGCAAAAGAAAAGCAATTTTTCTTTCTCCCATCAACATGAAGAATCCAAATCCCTGAACATACCTCCTTTCGAGGAAACAAAACCAAAAAATAAAAAACCACAACAAAGTGAATCAATTATGTGCGCTTAAAGAAGCTTTGCATTTCACTGTTAGAAGTTGTTACCTTTTATTTCCTGATAATAAAAAGCAAAATACCAAACAATATCTTCAGCTGATGTTTTTAAAAATTTGCATTTTTTTTTGGGAAAACAATAATAATAGTATGATAAGACTTCTAGCTCAGCAGAAGAGTAAGACAAAATGTAACCCCTTAAGACAGCATTCTGCACTTCATATTGAGCAATGGCTAATGAAATCCTAAGAGGGTTTGTTACATAAACCAGTGGACTGAAGAAACCTTTAACATGTAGGAAACTGGAGTTAATTAAACTGTTATGGGTATCCTATCCATCATCCCACCAGACCACTCTATTCTAAACCCATTTACATTTTGCAATTGCAAAAGTGTACTTGACGTGGTTGATAAACCATGTTTACTGTCCTTATTGATTTGACATTTGTGCATAACCTTTATGCTTTAATTATCTAACAGCAGTTCCTGTATCTTTCTTTGCTACAGAAGGTGTTTGATTTCCAAGCAATTAGACATATCTGAAAATTAACAGACAGTAAAAGTGTTCCCTTCAACAAATTAATCTGTTTGGGAAAGCAGTGGTTCACCACTGCACTGAATTTCCTGAGAAGGTTGCTTTACTGAATCTCATTTCAGCCTGCTTTAGCACCTTAGTGTAATCAAAGTGCATTTCAACTCTGTTCATATTTCACTCAGAGAATAGACCGCATTTAAGGAGCTTCCTTTCTCTCGTGATAATTTTGAAACTTAAACGCAATATAGGAGAATTTAAACTTAAAGTTAACAGCTGGCTGCATTTGTAAGCGTCAGCAGAGGAAATGAGATCAAATATTTTCTAATGTAGATGGAGTCAAGGAAAAGAAGAAAGACAGTTACTGCAATATAAATTTGCCTTCTATTCTGAATCTTTAATAAGAAGATAAATTTTTTATTTCCTGTTTGAGACAGTTTCTGAGGATTTGCTTTTAATACGTTGTGTGTGTTAAATCAGTTTATGGTATTTTTAAACTTTTATCCATGACTATTCTAGCACTTATGTCTGCCAAAAATCTTCACATTGCAACATTAAAAATCACTGTAGTTAACCTATGAAAAACATGTCTGTTTCTTTGGTTTGGGAGATATTTTTAAGAGAGAAATACGTAGCAGTGCAAATTCAGTAATTAAAATTTTTATACATTTTTCTAATTTATGTTTATATGTTTCTCATTTATGAAAGAATATGTTGCAATTCTGTCTTATCCATGAAATGAGATGGCTGACCTGAGACCAAATTCTGGAGCTCACGTTTGTGAAAGGCAGCACTTTATATTTTCCTACATAAACAGCTCACCACATTGTGAAAGGGACCTAAGGCATCTGAGAGAATGTTGCCCCACTGTAGGTGCTGCATGAAAGTGCTGTACCATTATAATCCCTCGTAACAACCACCAAAATATGCTGGAGGCAAGGGTCACATTTTACTCAGTGCAGAGAAAACTCTGTGAACTCCTGGTCATCACTGATAACTTTCAATTAACCTGGATATCTGTCGTAATTTAAATAGCTTCTCCACTTCTCAAGATTATCAAATGTCATTACAAAGAAGGGGTATAATTCATGATTCAGAGAGAAGCAGGATCAAGATGACAGATATTTGGCTCAAAGCTTTTGCTGGGCTTCAGATCTTACATTGTACAGATCTTACATTGCTCTAAATGCATAGAGTTAAGATCACTGAGAAGAGCTACAGGGTTACACTATGTACACACCTTGTGCTTCACAGGCATCTCAAAAATACAATACCGTGATTTAGGCAGTGTCACAGTAGTGCATTTTAGCTGGTGTCACTGGAGGTGTTTTTACACAGCAATTTTACTACAAATTATTTGTAAACTAGAGCAGAAGAGGGAATTATTTCTTTCAGGTGGAAGGGAAAGACTGTAATCTGTTTCTTTTCTTCATTTTTTCACACTGTGCAAGCAAGAAACAAAAGAAAGTACACAGTGATTCTATATGGCAAGCTGAGTAAAAGCTGAACAAGGACCTAGAGTTAAGATGGCAGAAATTATTTTTCAACAGCAGTCAGTAACTGAGGCTGGTTCATCTTGTTATTTCTTGCTGCAATAGTACTTAGTCATCAGTTCTCATCCAAAGAGTTCTTTCTAAGCAGAATACATCTATCTCATTCAATAAGATGATGCTTCTTCTTTCAAACCTAAGCTTTTAATACTTTTTATCACCTTTTACCTCAACTAAACAATGCCCTCATGCCTAAATAAACTTCAAATTTCATCAAAGCATCAGATTCTAGATTCAGTCCCAAAGTTCACATGTAGGCAAAATTCTCCATGCCCATCAAATAATTTCATAGATTTCAGTGAGATTTTGGCATGAACATGCATTCACAAAGAATAGCACTTGGTAGAAATCAATTAAAAACTCTTTTTGCCCTGGGAAAATATAGATTTCTTCATAGTTCAGAAGTAACAAATTTTGACATCTTGCTATAATTTGAGAGTGTATATATATATACACACATATATATGTCTCTTTAATTCTTTCAAAGATCATGCTTTTATTTCCAACATAGTATACAATACTCATTACAGTATAAGTTAAAAGTTTAAAAAAAAAAACCTTTCTCTCAGCTAATTCTTAAATGGAAACATCTGAATACCCCTCTCTGATGCAGTGGACTGATTCAAGCAGTAGACTGTCTTGCAGCAGGGCAGATCTCAGCTGCATTGCTTGATGTTTATGACATCTTGTATACAGAAAGCCCTGATTTGGAAACCTATTGTTTATGTTGGCACCTAAGAACAAGTCTACAACACAGGCTTCAGTTTTCGTCCGTATTAATGATTTGAAGATGCCTCCTTTCCATATCCCATTATTTTGCTAGAGGTGCCATTCAGAATTGGTTTTTGATAAATTCAGCCTGGTGCATCCATGACTACTGCATAGGTACAGTAGTTTTAAATATTTATGTTGTGCTGGTGGTGATAATTATTATTCCAACTCAGTATAGCTTTAATGCATTTAAATGTCAGTGTTTCTCAGTTTAATTCATCACGCATGCATTCAGATGCTTGTATACATATATTCAGTATGCATCTCCGAGGACCTAAAAAGACCTATTCATATTTTAGCAGCTGTGAGAAAGTGAGGACATATTTCCTTTACATTCCTAACTGTAAACATTAATTAGGTGCTTGACACACATTAATGATTAAAATACTCTTTGTAAAATAATCCATCATAATTCTTTTATCACTGTGCCAACCGAAAGAGCTATTTCATTGTAGCATGGTATCTCTGATGGCAAAGTTAAAAACTATGTGATAAAATAAAATTCATTTATTTACTCAGTCTTTTTCCATGGGAAAAAAAGGTGGGTTTGCTGTGATAGCTAGTATGCTTCTGAATATGAGAATGTCATGCCTTATTATCTGTTTGCATGCATTTTTTAGAAAGCCCCTATGCAGTTGCTCGTAAACTCAGTTGCCTTCTTAAGCTTAACCATTGCAGCAAAACAGAATGTTAAAAACAAGGGCTTGAACATCTTCTCCAAAATATTAAGCGCATTCTGAGGGCTGTCACAAAAAGGAAAGAGAAAAAGAAAATTAAAAAAATAAACAAAAAATAAGAAAGAAAAGGCAGCTCCTTTTCGAAAACATGACTGGAATGCATTTAGCCTTGGCTTTCTGAGTGGTACTGTTTGCAATTGTTTGCTTAAGCAAACCACAGAAGAAGGAACTTTGAGTTCCCAGGAGGCCTGACAAATGATTTCCAAGGTCAGACATACGCACAAAAGAAACAACAGCTTCTCACTCTGTGTTCTGTTACAGCATCTCTCCTTATGCTACCTGTGACACTGCCTCAGTTTGGTCCCCTTGAAGGGTTATGAAGGCTGCCACGTAGAATGGGTCCAGTGTTGTCCAAAACGTGAGACTGAAGCTGCCACTTGTCAGTACACAGCTAACAGTTCAGAGAATCCCTCTATTGATTTTCGTGGTGTGACTCCACCCCAGCTGTTTTCTCAGCCTAATGCTGCATCTCCAGAATGTGTAATAGTAATTGACCAGAACAGAGTGTCAGGACTAATTAATGTACTCTCGTTATTGGTGAGAGCGCTGGTTTTCAAAGAATGTCCTAGCCGTTATTTATGGCTTTTAATTAAGGTACAATCTTATCTAAATAATCAGTGTGTTGTAAAATAGAAGAGTCAAACTACATAGCTGCAATAAGCCAAAGATAACATGCACAACCACATTTGCACAGAACACTTAGACATTTTGCAAGTCATGAGAAATTTAGGAAATTAGTAGGGGTTTTTTAGCTCTTACAAGGCATGTGAAAGCATTCTATGCCTTCTAAATGGATTTACTCTAACTGCCTAATTCATTATGCTAAAACCATGAAGCAATTTCCTATTCAAAGCCCAACTCACAGGCTCTCTGTTGTCAAGTATTTGAATTTCAGATTAGAAATGTGTTCATTTGGATAGCATGAAAGGAAAGCTTTGTTGTCAGCTTTGCTTTATGTTCTGCCAGCAGCCAAATCCCTCTTCTTCAGCGGTCACCAGCGAAATACCAGACCTCCACTCTGGTCTCCACTATCTTGAAACAAACACAAATGCTTTTGGCCTTTATGGCCTAAACACTGGTTTGAGGTTTGCTATTCTCTCCTCTCTCTTAATATTTTTCTGGGGATTATTTAGGACAGATGATATCAGCAAAGGTTTAGATTGCAGTGAGGTTTTCTCATCCCTACAAAAGGGAAGTGGAGGAAGGGGGAGAGCATTTCCACAGTGGAGGAGAAGAGCCAGGACATTTGGTTCTCTTAGAAGCTCTGTAGTTTGTTATGGAACAGCGAGCTGAAGCGCTGCAGCCCTTTTACCCTCAGCATGTTTGCAGCTATGATCTATACTGAATTTTAACTATGCCGCTGCTTGCTTGTTAGCAGCTATTTCTTTGCCGGCTTGAAAAATATACAGGCAGCTGTCAAAAGCCAGGAGCTTGGGTTTCATGCAGAGTGTAACAAAGTTATCTAATACAGGCTGTAGGACAAAACGCCCCCAAGCATCCATATCTTTGGCTAGTGGTGTGGAAATCAAGGAATTTCAGCCACATTTCTCACAGGAAAGAGCTTTTCAGAGCTCTTCCATTACTGTAAGCTGTTTCTGACAAGTTTAGGGTCTACACTGTGGAAGGACAAGCCCAGCACATCCCTCTATTAATTAAAAGCAAACATTCACACAGGGAACATTGTAACCTAAACATGAACTTCAATGGTTGTAACATAGCTGGAAGGAAAAATAATTACTAGCAGCTATAGAAGACATTGAGATATTTGTAATCCCTTTGCTTCTGAATACAATAACCCCTATGTAGTAATAATAAGCTCTTCAGTATAGGAAATAGTAATAGAAGATCTCTCTCCTGATACTGAGGCTGTGCAAATAATTGATTTCTTAGCCTAACAGATGAAGGAAAAAAGGGGGAGGGGGGAGGGGGGAGATTCGATCCAACCCTAATTTAAATGTTCTTTCTGGTTTTTTTTTTTAGCTTGTGTTAATGAAAGAAAGCAGAGGCACAAAGCATTTCATCCAGCTTGGAAAGTCCTGCAGGAGTCTGAAGCATCTCAGGGAGCAAAAGGAGAAGTGACCCATGGGACTGGTAGTGGCCCCTTCCACTCGCAACTGATTTGCAAGGTGATGTTCTGGGATGTGCCTGCACTGCAGTCCCAGCAATGGGTCAGAGGATGCTGCTACCTCCAACCACATCTTACTGTGCTGAAGCACACGGGTCCCCTGGGGACGAAATATACGTCTTTTGCTCCCCAATTCTTTGTGTAAAATTCTGCCTGGCAAACCAGGCTGTGGGAGACCCAGGTACCCATCTTCTCCACCAGAAGATGCCTGGGTCAAAACTTTCCTCCTTGTATAAAGAACTACTCCAGCAGCTGGAGGTGAGGGCCCTAATCGCCAGTTTAGACACACCCGAGGGAGTCACCTGACTCTTTAGTTTCTATACAAGAATGGCACAGACCTCAAAAAGCCCAAACCCGTTGAGCCCAGAGGCTGCTGGAGAGTTCATCTCAGTTCATTGAAAGTGGGAGGTCTCTGTTGAAATCCCTGTCCAAAACTGGGCACAAAGAAGGTTTCTGTTTCCACTTCTGGCTCCCGGGAGAGTGAGCATCAGCTATTTCACCCAGCTCTAAATGACACATTGTTCCAACATGTGTTTCCAAGTGTTAAAAGTGAAGACAAATGAAGGCATGCGGCTATGCTCATTGATAAAGTTCCTGGCACCCTGTTTCATGGTTAGCAGAAATGAGCCTAAAAGCCTACAGAGTTTAAATTCTCTAATTCAAGAATTCTCTTGGACTCCAATTGTGTATGTTTTACAATATTTAAATGCAAATAAGATTCAGGTCAGGTTTCTGACTGGTTCCTAAATACCCTCTAGTGCTTTCATGGAATTTGTTTCCTTAATGTCGGATTATATGAAGAGAATTAGAAAGCATTAATATACGTTATATAAAAGTTAAATACGAATGGTAAGAATTCAAGTCCAAACCATTTTAAGTTAACAATGACATAAAACTATTACATTGCAAATAACATGCTAAAGCTATTACCAATGCTCACATGTTTTTTTTACCCTGAAGCACAACAATTTTACTCCTTGAAAAAGCTGCTGTTCTACAGTGTTATAGGTAAAATCAAGTTCATAATTCCTAATAACTTTAGCAAACTCTATCACTAGGCACATTCTGCAGCTATCAGAGCAGTGTGGTTGCCATCAGATATGACCCTTATGGAAGAACACATGTTATGCTTTAGAAGACCAAATACTAAATTTTTTGTCAGGACTTCCTCAGAAAAGAGAGGCAGAATTCAAGTTGTCATGACTTTGCTACCCCAACAAGAGAGCGTATTATTCCACGCCTAGAGACAAGGAGAAGGGGATTCCCACCATTAGAATACATGAAACTTTTTTCCCCAATACTTTGTCATCCATACAGAAAAATGGAATAGCAGCAGGCATCTAGAACTCTTTCCTCTTAAAATCCAGAAGTATAAAAGCACTTAAAGGGCTCTATTTTCACACGACAGCCCAGAGAAACTTTATTTTCAAGCAGTCTAATTAGACATCTAGTTAGAACACATGGAATACAGGGCCCAAAGCAATCAAGCTAAAAACATTCTCCTTCGTGTTCAGAAGGCAAACAGGAAAGAAGTGACTATGATGCAAGTGCAATATCCCAGTCTAGGCAAAGCACCATCCCTAGGCAATTCTAGGAGATGTTTCTAATGAGAAGGTGACAGGAAATGTGTTTGGAAGGCAGCTTTGCAGAAGTGAACTTCATGTGCCTCCTGTCCTGGTGAAGCCACCAAGTGCCAACAAGGTGCCCTCACCTTAAGGAAAACGGTATCTTGTGCTGCATCACACAAAGTATTGCCAGCAGGTCAAGGGAAGTGATGTTTCCCTATGAACATCAAGAAACGTTTGGTTACAGTGAGGGCTGTGCACTGGCAGAGGTTGCCCAGAGAGATGATGAAGTCTCCATCCTTGGAGAAACTCAAAAGCTGTCTGGACAAAGTCTTGGGAGAACAGCTCTAGGTGATCCACATGAGCTTGGGAATTTGACTAGATGGTCCCTTCCAAACCCTACTGTTCTCTAGTTCTGTGTTGCCTGTGCTATGCTTTGGTACATTTTCCAAACAGTATCGCTCTTTAGGACCTGAGCATGGACCTGAGCCCTTGGGTTGTCTGGCATGCTGCTAGAATATGTTGAGTGACAAATAAGAGGTATGCATATAGATACTTTCTTATCTGTATATGTACACACACATACAAAAAGACTTGTCTGCAGCATAAATAGCTGAAGACAATTTTTAAGTATCCAATTCCAGCATCTCAGCAGAGGAAAGAGATATTTTCATCGCCATTCCTTCCATATAACCACTAGAGTCCCACTGCTCCAGATTTCTGAATCTTTAAGAAGATTTAGGAAATCCCTGGTAAAACTTGCCCCAAGGAGAGCTCTCCCAGCACTTCATGTAGTGCATATAGAGTTAAAGTCAGGTGATACAGAGACTTGTAAACAACTGTTTGGTGATAAGTTACAAGAAAATACTGCTGCAATAAGGGTGATGCCTATTAAATTCAAAGAATGAACTTCAGCTTTCTTCGGCCTATTAATTGTCTGGTTAGAAATTCATTACATCCTGTAGTACTATCTTTAAAGTGCATTTACAAATTGCATCAGCAATTTAATTAACGAATAAAAAACTGCATGCAAGTGCTTTGTGATACAAAGCAATGGTTTTAGCCTGACAACAAACATAACCACTCATGTCTTGATCACTTAAAAGATGAGCAGGATCTACTCTAAAAGGAAGGCAGCCTTTTCAGCATTATTCAGGGAATTCATTTTTGTACTCCAATATTGCTCTGTTCCAAATAAAATGAGACATAAATATTTCTTTGTGTGATCTGCTTTCTGATATCCTCTGCTATAAACTCCTTCCTTATGGAGTCCCTGATCCTTATCTTTTCTCTCCTTCTACAAATCACATTAACTAATCTGATTAGTGCCTTCCTCATCTCAGCACAGTCTTCCTGAAAGATCAAAACCAGACTAGTACCATGCTCTCAGGATGAGAGGCACAGAGCTTTTCAAAGAAGTCTGTTCCCACGCAAAAGGACAATTCAATCGTTCTACAGCAAACTGCCTCAAGATGCAAAAAAGTAGAGAATAGATTTGAGGGTCTCATTTCACCAGAATTACAGTATAGCCTACACCACCTTTAGAAACAAAGTATGGTACAATAGCTCAATTTGGCTATCCCATCAGGTATTGGATATTGTATATCATGATGATGTAACAATAGAGAAATTATTTCAGCACCTGCAAAATTCAAGTCCTGACATTTGGCTCATCTACCTTATGTGTCCATTGCCTCATCTAGCAAAAGTTTCTCCCACAAAGCTTGCTGAAGAGCGTTGTGTGTCACAGTAGTTTTGCTGTTAAAAGTCAGTAAGCCACATTAGAGTAGTTCCAGATGACACAGTACATAAAGAGGCAGGTAAATAAATGTCACTGTGCCCTACTCTCTTTCCTAGTAAAGGGAATAAAAAAAAAAAAAGTGCTGTCTGGCTAGAGAAGTCCTATTCAGAAAAACCCGCTAACACAAGAGTAAAAGCTGAATGACCCAGGTACAGAACACAGGAAAGAATCATGGGAAGGGGATTTAAAAATACTTTTGGGAATACACACATACAATAATACATTTAGAAATGTTAGATTTTTTTTAAATCTTGCTCACGTATCAAAGAATATGGGAAGTACCACAGAAATAGGATCAATGCAACATTGATCTTTTTAAAGCAGACTGGCAAAGTAACGTATTGTGCCACAGGATGGGCTTTCTGACTGAAATGCACAGCTTGCACAAGCAGAAATTACTCTACATCCTGTATTTGTGAGAAACCCTATTAACATGCCAAAGAACATATTTATGCAACTCTGAGTTGCCTCAAACCAGTGAAACAGAGTTTTGTTGATTTCCTAATGAGATTTCCACCAGTGTTCAAAGAGAGCCAGCCTAGGCTTCGGGCATGAGCACAGACACTTTCAAAACCCCACAGATTTACAAACCCTTTGGAGAAACAGCTAAGTTCTGAAAACAAGAACAGCAGACCTTCTCCTCCAGTTCTCAAAAAACCCCATCAAAGCCAACAGGTAGCCTCTGTTAAGTCAGGTGACCTCAGATTTTTGCTCTGCTGTTTCTCTGGCAAGGTAAATATTTCCTGGGATGCATAAGGTGAAGCAAACTCTGAGCAGGGATACCAGCAGAGTAACAGACTGACGGATAGAGGGACCCTGGTGGAGGGTAAACAAATTAGAAGGGACTTGGTCAGCTGTTTAGAAGAAATTGGATAATGGGAAGCCTGCTGAGAAAAAAAAAAATTTAAAAAAATCAATGAAGGTAATTTGGATTTAGGGAAGGATGTGAATGAGGGTCAGGAAAACAGATGGAGAATAGGGAGTGACCCGATTGGGTTACAAGGCAAAAGTGAGACTTCAAAAGGTTCAAATATGCATCTGAACTTTGGAAGCCTTACAATTAAGGAGTCAGACTTGGAAATCCTTTGATGTTTGCCCTGCAGAACTTCCAGCTGGGTGGAGAACGACCCAGAGACTCAGCATATGAGCAGCTCCCTTTCCTGAACTCTCACAAGATAAGAGCCTGACTCACACAGTGGCAGAAGCACAAAACCTCCTCATTTTGGCAGGTGTCGTTGCCAGGCAACAGATCCATTAAGCAGCACAAGCTCGGGGATCCTGATTAACCCATTAGCTTCTCAATTAAAACACTAATTCGGGCACTGGCAGGTTTACGAACCCCGCAGGGTGCCTCTCTGTGCCAGCGTGATATCCCAGACGGGCATTGCCCAGTGCCAGCAAGCCCTGCCATGGGGCCGGTGGATGAGGTTTTGCCTGAGAGCACTCCACCACAGCAGAGGCTGGTGTGCCTTTCAAAACTAGGAAACAAAAGATGAAGGAAGGAATAATAACTGTGATGAAGGAATGTGAATTATTCATAAGAAATTAATGCAAGCCACCAGGGGCGAGCATGGAGAGAGTTTTGTTTTGCTCATAGGATGGGTAGCTGCTCAGCTGCACTTTCATGGGATCTCATCCGTACCGTTCACAAGATGACAATTTTACATCATAAGAGGTCCCCTGATGGCATGTATTAATTTATAATCGAGGCAAAAGGAAGGGAGTATTTTTGTGTATCACGCTAGTAAAACACACAAACTACTCCCTCAAGGCACATATACGCATACATTAAAACATTAGCAATGGCACTAGAGTTAATAAGAGCTATGACATACAACACAACTATTCAAACACACTTCACGGCAACACAAAGCCAGTGCCTGGAACTCACACTATTCTGAATTGGAGCCAGGCAGCCCCGTTGCAAACAGAGGAAAAACAAATTATTGGATGCTTGGCACGTGCTTTTAAAACAAAAAAAAAGGTGAACAGTAAGGCCACATACAACGGAGTATCCTTTCAGAAGGAAAACGTTCTATATAAGAAGGACTGTATATCTTTTAAATGTATTTATCAACACATTCATTGCACTAGTCAACAGGGATGAACTTATTTAAGCATGGAGCACTGTAAATGTATATGATGTAGATGATGCAAGAGTGCGGCTGAAAACTAGTTCTATTATTTTTTTCCAAGAGTATATTATTACATTCTTCTTTTCCTTCAAATTAAATTCCTTTTTGATTATGTTTAACCTAATGCAAATAGGTATCTGTTAGTTTGGGTTTCCTCCCTCTCCCTCCTCCTCTTGCTGCACAGAATAGTAATAGAAAACAAATGTTTGCAAAGTTGAAGATAACAGAGAAATTGAAACTACGCTCTGTTATGGATAATCTCAGGAAAAAAGAAAAAAATGCCAGAACTTGTGGTCTATTAATTGCTAACAATTGTTGGATAGTCTTGTGTTTCAGAAAGCACCCCAGAGAATTACTGCATCGTACTATAACAAGGAAATAAACAAAACAAAATTTTTAATTAAAATCAAGAAAAAACTAAACCATAGACAACATTAAATGCATCAGAACATTTATTTTTAGCAGTTGTGTTGCAATTGGCAAATAATATTTATTGCTGCCTCAACAAAATTTGGGTGGTTTGCAGATAGGAAAAAAGAGAGGAATATTGCTGGTTTGGAGGTAAAATAAGGTATTTGCTGTTACACCTGTTTTCAGCATGGAAACACAGCTTTAGCTTGGGCAAGGGGTTGATCTTTTGAGAAGTATTTTTAGACATTTTCTTTCTGCATTCAATTTCAATCCTAATTGGCTTTTTTCTCCCTGAAATTTTGTCACCCATTCTTTTCAGCTTAAAGCAGTGTGGCTGTTGTTGTGAAGATAGAGACTCAGGCCATGAGACATAGCAGAAGATCCTCACAGATATATAAGTTGAAATTTTATGAGATATCACCCTCTCAGTCCCACTGGGATCTAAAAGCACTTTATTTTCATCTGACATACAGAAAAACGAGTACATTTTCTTGAGAGGAAAGTATTTCATCCAGTCTTTTTTTTTTTCCATGATATCATTATACAATGGCAGACAGCAAGTGATACACTTATTAAATTCTAGTTTGGCACAGAGCAACCAAAAGAGAATGAAACATTTTCCTGTCTTCCACTGGGGAATACTTTTCTATCTGTTCCCTACCAGTTTGATTTTTGTTAAAGCTTGAAATAGGTGGAAGAGAATAGCTCAGTTTTCTTCTACGAAGTTTTATTCAAGTTTTATTACCTCTACAGTCCACAGAGCCCAGTTCCATCGTCTTAAGTACAACCCTCAGAGACCTGCAAAAATGAATTCTGTCTATTTACTGCATTTTACCTACCTGACATACTTTTACATTTATTTGATATTGAGTGCCAGAAGTATGCAAGAATTATGTGTTTTGACATTAACTTTAGATCATGATTTGCTGTAGCATTGTAGTGAAATAAAAAGCTAATTTATAGATGTATAAAAAGACCATACTGTGATTTGTATGATAACAGCATTTTAAGTATAGAAAACACAGAAAAGTCCTTGCAGTTAAAGAGATCCTCATCACCAGCACAGAAATCTGACCCTCACTAGTTAATGCTTATATCTTTATTGCCTAAATGGCAGAAACATTCCCACTACGGTTGAAGAAAGTTACTGGACAATATCTCTTTACTTAGAAAAGTTCAGAATTTGCTGTCATAGACTCAAAACATATTTCTCCTTACATATAAATGAGACAATAACTCAGAATCAAACAATGATTTTTTTTTTTAAATTTTTTTAGTGATAAGCATATCCAAAGCAACACTTCAGAAAGAGCTTACTATCTCTCCACGATTTATTTGGACAATGAAAAAGCAGAAAAAGGACTGCTTCTTACTTCAGTCTTCTGACATAAGTCAATATAAATCCAAAATAATTTAAGAGTGTGGGATCTGAGATTATAAGGGGGCCCTATATATGTGTCATCTCTCCCTTACAAGAAGAAAGTCTATTAAGAAGTGATTCCTAAAAAACTAAATAGATATACTGGGAGGTATTAATGTAGGGACTGCAGAAGGAAAGAAGGTGCATTTCTGAGCTATGTCCCAGTGCTTTGTCCTATCAGCAGTGGCCGTAAAATCAATATCAGCCCCAATACAGACTACTGGCTCACTGTTTTAAGCTTAAAATAAGTACAAAATCTTAAAAAAAACCCCAAAAACCTTTGTACTGTTGAATTACCTTCCTCTCCTATTTCCTTTTCACTGAGGGTTTTCCTTAACAACCATTCACTCATCCAGAATATCACTACTTTCTTGTCTGCTTTGTGTTTCAGACTTCCCATTTTTTCAAAACAAAACATATATATGTGGCACTAAAATGACAAATATTTCTAATGATGACATGCTTAACACACCAAATTGTCTCCCTATATAGTGCATAGGCTTTAAAAACGACAGCTCTTCAGGTGCTCATGAATAAATGATGCAAAGCAAAGCCGATGGAAGAGTTCAAATTTAGCAGAAGTGGACTCCAAACCTATAGACAGACTGGGGAAGACTGTTCAGTTTTAAAATTGAAAAAGAGTTGGCAGCATAGGAGAATACTATTAAATGGTTACACTTGAAGTACAAAAACCCCTTGGTTTTACACTAGTAACAAAATGACTCAACTGTTTGTGAAACATTCCTGTCTGCATGAAAAATACACTTCTGACACTGAATTCCATCAGACCCTTCAACTCTTAATTTTCAATGGTTATTGCATACAACACTACTGAAGTTGGAAGAATGACTAAAAGAAAGGTCACAAAATAAGGTTACAAAATTTTATTCACTTAGCTGACTGGCTTGAGGCTTGGCATCTGGCATTGACCAAAACTATACCTATTCAACTATAAAAAAAATCTCCTAGCAAAAGTTGTGATTAAAAATCAAACTGGTAAACTTTGGTGACCTAATTTTTCATACATGGTGATAATACATTTATTTATTATATTTATTTCAATATTGCTTTGAACTGAAACTTTGAATACCGGTATTGGCATCACATGTGATTGTGATTGATGTGATTGCAACTCTTCTCTTTTGGAAAAGCTGTGAAAACAGAGATCAGTCACAGCTTACAAAAATCCTAGCACAGTACTGTAACTGTGCATTGAATGTGCCCTAGCCTAGCAATTTTGCAGTTTTGTTCTTTTTACTCTCATTCATATCACTAGCTTGTTTTTTAGTTAGTGACACCAGGTCAGATAGCAATGCTCTAAAATATCTCTAAAAAACCAACCAAACAAACAAAAAACCACCTTCATGGGCAAATAGTTCAAACCACTTTTAGCAATCTATAAAAATAAGATTTCAAATATTTGTCAGAGAAACGTAGTTCTTGGTATTAGCTTTTTCTTTTTGTAAAGTTCCTAAGCTTTCATGTACTTAGAAAAAGATCCCAAACAAACAACAAAAGACAAACATTAAACACTATACTGCAAACTTCACTGCTGAACCACAGAATCACAAAACGACAGAAATATATAGGTTGGAAAAGACCTCCAAGATCATTGAGTCCAGCCTTTGACCAATCACCACTCTGACAACTAAACCGTAGCACTAAGTGCCACATCCTTGAACACCTCCAGGGATGGTGACTCCACCACCTCCCTGGACAGCCCATTCCAAGGTTTAACAGCGCTTCCCATGAAGAAATTTGTCCTGATGTCCAACCTGAACCACCCCTGGTGCAGCTTGAGGCCATGTCCCCTGTCTTTTTGTTCATTGCCTGGGAGAAGCCAATCCCAGCCTGGCTACAACCTCATTTCAGGCAGTTGTAGAGAGTGATAAGGTCTACCCCAAGCCTCCTTTTCTCCAGGCTGAACATATTAGATGCCTTGACCACTCCTTATAGGACTTGCACTCCAGACCCTTCACCAGCTCGGTTGCCCTTCTCTGGACACGCTCCAGCACCTCAATGTCTTTCTTGCACTGAGGAGTTCAGAACTGGACACAGCACTTGAGGTGTGGCCTCACCAGTGCCCAGTACAGGGGGACAATGTTTTCTTTAGTCCCACTGGTGACACTATTGGTGATAAAGGCTAGGATGTCGTTGGCCTTCCTGGCCACCTGGGCAGACACTGGCTCATATTTACCAAGAGTCTCTAAGGAGAAATTCAGGGACCAGCTGCCAACCGGATTTAGCTCCATTCATCACAACTCTCTGGGTGTGGTCATCCAGCCATCCAGCCATCCAGCCAATTTTTTACCCATCAATGAGCCCACCCATCCAAGCCATGAACAGGAAGTTGGTACAACTCTTATTCCTTCTAGATAACACATAATTTTTGTGCTCTAAGTATAAGCAGGTCAAGTTTTACATGTACACAAAGGACCCAGAAATGAAATGTAATAAAGAGATGGGATGGACAGAAGAAAATACCATTCTTTTACTTGCACTTTCTAGGCTTCAAAGCTGAGTGATGAATACCTTCCACCCACTTACTGGTGTCTGACATCCACATCACCTCTGAATCTGTTGCAAAGCATGAGATCAGGTCACTAACTAACAAACCCTGGATATATCACATCTTTAAATTTTCACTGATCACTGTACTCCATTTGTCTCTGAATGGACCTACTTTGAACACTCAAATCTCCTTTGTCCCCATTTTGTGTGGGTTAAGTTTTCATTTTCAGCTTCTTCCTAAGTTCTTTGTTCCCAGGCCTATAATATCTCACTTGAACCAGTGTCTTCTTTGTTCACTCATGCTCCTGTGACAGCCATGGACACTCTGGCTTTTCTGGCTGACAGCCTCAAAGCTTGCAACACTTAAGTACAGCTCTTGTAATTTTTGTTCTTGTCATTTTCTTTACCTCTCTAGCAATTTAATATACTTATGACAAACCTGAGGCAATTTATTCTTTCTTCCCTCCTGTCTGCCAAAAATAAGCTTTTCTGCTTCTCACATAAAAATATCATGTGAACTTGAGATAACTTCTGAAAATTCTTCTTCAAAAACATAAAACTGATCAGCTACAACACCGACTAGGGAAGATAATAAAGAGAACCAGCAGCTTCTCTGAGTATTGCAGTACTGCATGCACCCTGAATTGAGAAGGCACGCTATTGAACGTAGCAAGAACTAAGAATGACTGATGTTTCACACTATGTGCAAGGTCTAGAGCCCGTGTTTATTCTCCTTATGTCTGTATTTACATCAATTACCCTTAGCTCAAAATTGTGGTCAACTCTGTAAATGCATAATGTCTCAGAGTATCTGCAACACTCAAATATTCTTTGACTCTTTTAACAAAATTCAGGTTTGTTTGTTTGTTTTTATTTTGGAAAAAAAGCAGCAGAGGGACAGTCAACTAAGTTTCATCACACATTTCTTCTGCTCTCATTTGCTGTATGCACACACCAGAGATTGAAGCTGAAATACCAGTAAACTCCTTTATCATTTGTAAAGGCGATCTCTTTTTTCCAGTCTTAGTCTTGGTCATGTTCTGTTATTCTTCCTTGTTTTTTTTCCTCAGAAATATAGTGTTTTCCTGTGTTTTCAGCTTTAAAAAAAAAAAAAATCAAAAAAATCCTCTCTATTCAACTTTGAAGCACACCCATTTGAAACAATGTCAAAAGAATCCAATTTGCCAAAAGAGCTTTTCTCAGTCTGTGGTATTTGGACAGGGGGAACCATTACAGCTGCTTTCTGAAATATCTCTTCTCGTGTCCCATGACCACTCCCAAACTTAAAAAATCTAGACTTTCCGATGCACACAAAACAAATACAGTGAGAGCAAAGTATACGTGAGCATCACACACTGTTTTGTGGTTTTATTCGGTTATCAAAGGAAACTATTTTGCAAAAATTCAGCTGGATATACCCAGACTAGCATTTTTAGGGTGAGAAAAGTGGGGAGAGATACATTCAAAAAACTAGAGAGTCTTTGAATGGAAAATAAAAAAATTAATTGGTTACTGAAAACCTAAAGTCAGAGGAGGATGAAAAAGAGGGAAACTCTGTAACACACATTCTTTCTCTAAAAATCCAGTTTGACAGACAAACTCTTTAATCATTTAAGAGTTATGTTCAGCCAGTTGAAATGCAGGTAAAACACTTTGAGAAGTCCTCTGGATCATTGTTCTGTGTGACCAAGGCTCAAATCTCTTCACAGAGAGTAATAGCAGCAACATGAATAATTTAAAAGTATAAAAGAATGGAAAAAGAGGACACGCAGAGACTTCACTTTTGGTACCAAGAGATGTACTCATAAATCATTGCTGCTTTACAAGTGTGGTTCATATCTAGATCAAAACAAGTTGCCAGAACTTGGTCCCCGTTAACTTTACCTTCCACTTGCCCAATTTTTTCAGTTTGTCTTCATTACAGACAGCTCTTTAAGAAAAACAAATCTGCTGTCTTGTTCTGGCCTTTGATTTTGACTGTCACAAGCATGATTTGCACATTTACCAGGTCACGTAACCTGTACCTGTGCTTGTCACACTCTTGTAATCTAGTAATCTGTTTCCTTTTTCTCTAATGGCTTACAGATCAACCTCCCAAAATCCCTTTATCTTTCCTGACATCTCTCTCCTGGCTGAAATTTGACTTTTTTCCTGTTTTCTGAAAAGCATGAGTAGTAGAGGGTTCTTCCTCTCCCCACCCACTTTTAGTGATTTCTTTGCTCACCTCCTGACACAGCTCATTAGCCTGTGGTGTATGCCCAATTTCCACACCGGTTGGCTGTCACAGAAAGAAATGGATAGTTACTTCCAAAGAACAGATACTCCTCATTTTCTACCTTTTATAAAATTGTTACCTTAGTCATGGTCATTGTCATAAGACTTAGATTCACTCTCAGTTATGCTAACAATGAAGTTAAGCTGATATTAGCTTAGTTAATGGTGCACATTTTCTGTCTGTTGGGAGATTTTTCAAACACTGCAGAAACCACTCTCTTGCTCAAAGTTAGGCACATGCTGAGAACGACAACGTAAGTGCTTGAGCATATTACATCCTCAGTGGTAAACCTGAACTGCATATTTCAAGGTTGAATTGCTACAGAACATGTACCATACATCAAACAGCCTGTGTTCCACAAAGCTTGACCCAGAAGCATCTGCAGATAAAGCACCTATCAAAAAGATGATCTGGTTCTGTATTCTCATCACTTGGGATGAGAGAAAAAATCTTATAGAGTGTTTCAGCTTGGAATCTCCTAGCTGCCTTATCTCATGAATTGCTATATTTAGCCTTGTAAATACTTTTAGCCAATATTTTCCCAGAGAGATATTAGATTAGTCCATTTTCTTGCTGATGTCTATGGCAAGCACAAAAACACAATATAGGCAAAATTCAGGCGGTAGATACTGGCACAGGCAGAATGAGAAAAACAAACTTGAAACAAAATATGCGAGGGAGAAGTGAAGCTAACTATGTCCAGGAGTAGAGTTAAAATTTGGTAAACATAAATACACGATGGTCTTAAGACTACAGAAAGGCTAAGATGAACAAAACTACAAAGAGAAGAGAAAGAAACCATAAGGTCATATATGTCAGATTTTTATTGTATTATTTTATTGTGATTGCTCATATATTTCTCTGAAAACATCAGTAAACACCTTATTTAACCCAAATTCTACTGAAAAGGTGGTAGCCAAACCAGCATAAAAGTTCTGGGATCACCATTCCACCAGTGCTATAAATCTATTAAAATGGACCTGCACATATGGAATGGTCTACACTATAGGTTATTCTATGGATGCAGTTTTGTTGGTGCATTTGAAAGCTGTAAATGAACACTTCAACACCAAAAGTAAATGTATCAAAAGATATGCCCCAGATGAAGATTCTCAGTAACTGTAGAGGTGGATTAGAAAATAAGAGGCAGGTAACAGAAGAAGAAAATCAAGGAGAAAATATACATCATGCTATCTTCTCCAAAAGGGAGACTGGTGATTCACAAGTGGACTTAGTGGAAACACCATCTTGCATCTGCACATCACAACTTGTTCTTGATGACGAGCATAGAGCTTCAGCAAAAGAAAGTTCCTCTGTCCCTTGAGCTTGTGCTTGAGCTCTTTCTAGTCATCTGGGTAGAGGTGAAAGAGGGCAGAGGAACAAGTCATCTTCAGGGATGGGTGGGTAAGTAAACAAAGAACAGATTTAATCTAGGGCAAAATTCAGAAGTAGACTTGTTAAGCCCTACTTGTCAAAAATTAGTAAATATATTTAGCTGAGTCAGAGTTTATTTGATATATTTTCGGAGACAGGAACAGTAAGGAATCTTACAAAAGAAGGGTGGAAGATCCTACAAATCTAATATTGAACTACTATCTTTAAAGGAAAGTTTCTTCAACCTGTATTTCTTTGTCCTTCTCTACAACCAGTACCTTCATAGCTAAATCGATTCCCTTGTTAATGAGGTGCTACTTATGTGGATTTAACTTAACTATATAGGATAATGATACAACCAGAAGCTTGTTTTATGTCAGAAAAAGTGAAATTCAACTCATCAAATGTCAAATTCAACTAGTGTCAGTAAATGCTCACCACTCTTGTGCAGAACTGTAATGTGCAACTGAATGTTAACATAAAACAAGAGCTGAAGTGCAATACAGTTGTGTCCTAGATCTTCATGAAGTGCAGAGCTGTTTATACATATTAACAGATGCAAGAATATGAATAGTTTGATGGACCTTTCATCCACTTCATAGAAGAAATGCTGGAAAAACATCAAAACAGCATGAAAACATGATGACCTATTTTTAAAATAATCTAAATAAACTAGATTAATAGATAGGAATGAACTAAGTAAGAGTTTCCATCTCTCCTGCTTTCTTCTGATGTACTGGTATACTCCATAAGCTGGAAAGGGCTTATACAGCTTTGGCATTGAATCTTCTTTATTTTGTCTCCCACAGTTTGACGACAGGTATATTGACTGCAAGGTTCTCCTTTAACAGAAATTTAATACTCCTGGTGTATTTCAGCTACTTGGACACATCACATACATGGAATATGAATGTTTTCATGTAATCATATATTTACAAACCAAAGTTCTAGTTACTTTAATTGATGACAGGAAAAAGAAAGCTGAAATTTCCTTCAATTATTGAATAAACCGACAATGGCCAATACCTCAGAGGATTATGTGGCCCTTCAATCTACGTTGGAGAGGTAAACCTTCTGAAATCCAACAAGGACAAATGCAGGGTTCTGCACCTGGGGAGGAACAACCCCGGGCACTGGTACAGGCTGGGGGTGACCTGCTGGAGACCAGCTCTGTGCAGAAGGACCCGGGGATCCATGAGCCTACAGTGTGTCCTTGTGGCCAAGCATGCCCGTGGTATGATGGGCTGCATTCAGAAGAACATTGCCAGCAGGTCAGGGGAGGTGATCCTGTCTCTCCACTTGGCCCTGGTGAGGCCTCACCTGGAATGCTGTGTCCACTTCTGGGCTCCTCAGCACAAGAGAGACATGGAGCTCCTGGAGAAGGTACAGCAGGGAGTTACTAAGTTAATCAAGAGTCTGGAGCATCTCTCTTATGAGGAAAGGCTAAGGGAGCTGGGCCTGTTCAGCCTGGAGAAGAGACAACCGAGATGAGATTTCATCAGTGTCTGTGATGATCTGAAGAGAGGGTGCCAAGAGGACGGACCAGGCTCTGCTCAATGGTGCCAAGCAATAGGACGAGAGGCAATGGGCATTTGATGGCAATTGATGCACTGAAGTTCCACCTGGAAGAACTTCTTTGCTGTGAGAGTGACCAAGCACTGGAACAGATTTCCTAGGAAGGCTGTGGAGTCCCCCTCACTGGAGATACTCAAGAACAACCTGGGTACAACCCTGTGCCATGTGCTCTAGGAGGGTCTTGATGGATCGGATGGTTGGGTCACATGACTCACTGTGGTCCCTTCCAACCCGACCGATTCCGTGATTCTGTGAACCTAGACAAAATTTCAAGAGAACTGAATAATTTACAAGTCAGTGCTTAAAAAACAAATCCATACCAATTTTCAGTAGATTAGCGAGGAGTAACTACAATATTGCTACTACTTGTGCTGCTAGCCTTTCTTTGCTATGTGGTCAAGAATGTGCAACTTCTAACTGCTTATCTCAGCAGAATTATTGTTTAACAGTGCAGGTTATTGAAGAAGGTTAGCTACAAATTCAGAGGAGTGAAAGTTTTTTGGAAACATTTGTCAGAAAGGTTTTTTTCCTTTGACAACACACTTTGCATGCTAGTAGCAAGTGTTTGGGTTTTGTTTCCTACAAGAAGTCTAACCAGTCCTGCTGAAAGGTGATTTATAAACACATGTTCTTTGTTGATATTGATGTAAGTTAAACATTAGTGTTTTGCAATTTTTTCTTTTTTCCTCAGCATCACTGAGCTCATTCACGTATTCTTGGTGACTAGTATTCCACATACAATACATTTGCACAAAGAAAACTACAGTTACTCTAAGCACAGTCTGCATACAGGTCACAAGCATTATCTCTGGCTACTTGTAAAATAGCAATTTTTGACAAGTGTTCACAATGTTAAAAGCTTTTGCAGAAGACACAAAACTTGAAACATGTCAAAATTCACACAACAACGGATGTATCTGCAGGATCATCGTTCTCCTAGCATTTAAGAGCTACAATCAAAATATAAAGTATTAAAATAACAAAAAAGATCCTGAAAGAGTCTGACAACACTAAAAATTGATTCTGCTAGATGTTGTATCATTGAATAGTACTGCACTGCATCAGTACTTACCAGAAAATGCAGTCTAATAAAAAATATCGCCATATAAAAAGTTATAACCCATTTATCTCTACTTTATCAGCTATATTTCACACATACTGTGTAACACCTGCAATTAAGGCATATCAGAAACATTTTTTTTATTTTTTAGATTCTAGTCATTTAGCCTTTTTACATCTCTTCCTCTCAAACAGAATTGTATAACAGCGTTATACGGTACTGTTCATCCTAAGCAGCTGCAAAGCCTCTAAAGTCAGCAAAATGTCCTCCAGGTAATAGAATATAAAACTAGTGCTGATCTTTGATATTACTCACAGAGTTCAGTTCTAAAGGACTGTTATTTCTGGCTATTCCACCTACTGGGAAAACATCTTACGTCATTTCTGGTGCATTAAACTTACAAATACTGAATGTCTAGTCATTGCTCCTATCTTCATGCCTCTACCTATGATTCATAAAAAAGTAAATGTTTCAATTTTCCTAAATACTAATTACAAGCCTACATTTGCCAAGACTTAACACACAAACCAGAAAAAAAAAGACAATTAAAAAAAATACAGTCCAAGCAATGAACGTCGAACACTGCCAGTGTGATGAATCTTAAAATTACCCACTGTGTTCTGGTTTTGTAAACACAGATGAGGGCATTTAATGTAACCAAAGACATAAAAAATCAACACATTATGCAAATGCAATAACAAATGTAAAATGATAAATTAGCAAGCAACTATTCAATTATTACTGTGACTAATTTCTGTAGACTGTGCCACAGTAAATGAACCTGAACCTGTTCTGGTTGACTGCAGTGTTCTGTTGAAACATTTCCATTTGGTTTGTTTGCCGCTTATGTAGATCAGTGAAGTAGATAGCATCTGTTTAATGAGCTCCCACTTCATTACAGAGCTGCACTACTTACTGAGTCATTCTTCTTAACCATGCAGTCTGCGTAATCTGGTGTTGTTTTAAAGCAAATACTAATTTATGATTACCTGTTACATTAGGCCACTGAAAATTGTACTTACACTGGCTTACATGAGCAGAATACTAATGGCCTTATTATAGATTGTAGTGATGTTTCATGCTTACAGTCTGTGAACATAAATTCCCATCTCAAGCATATTGGCTGAACAATGCACACAGCGTGAAAAAGAAAAGGGATAAAATACATTCACTGGTAAAACACACAAATTACATTTTCCATAGCCATCAAAAATAGTAATGTAAGGGATAATCAGAAACATTTCAGTGATACTACACTGCCAACATAGATAGTTGAATCACAGCAGAATTATTCATCAAAGTGTCATGATTGTTATGCAATTGATATCACAATGATAGGTAACCAGATCCTTTACAGAATACAAAGATGACAAAGTCTTCAACAATATTACAATTATTAGAGGTATCACTGGTAATCTCCAGATCATTAAAAACCTGCAGATTACAGCTGTAAATGTGAACAAAGAAGTGATAAATGAAACTCATATTATAGTTCAGACTTGGCCAAATTGCACGTTCAGATCAACTCCATAGAACTAGAACAGGCATCACCATGCAATAGACAATTTACTTCAGAAAACTCCACTGGTTATCTTTTCCAACATTTAAGCCGCCAAAAGTTTCTCCATACATTGAAAACACTCAGTACATCTATGTGTTCCATGACACACAGCAAGGCATAATTGCATAATAATTGCATAATAATTGCGCAGTCCTCTGCTCTGCTCACACAGTCCCTACCAGACCAACTTGAGAGAAAATTCTGTCCTAAATCACTAAATTTTTTTTAAGAATGTATGTCAGTACTTGTCTGCTCAGAATAACTAGCTCTAGAGTATACAAGAGGCACTGCTATAATTAAAGAGAAAGAAGAAGTCAAAGTGATCTGCAGATCACCCATTGAGTAATACTGGCCACAACCTGCCTAATCTTCCTTTACAAGGAAATATTGAAAACAAGAACTGTTGACCTAAACTTCAGACAGGAAACCTAACCAAGAACATCCTGGAGCAAAAAATTGAGAAATTTAGACGCTCTGAAATGGGATTGAGCTGCTTAACCATATAGGCATGAAATCCCTGTGGAGAAAGGTCTTCTTGGACAAAATAGCAACAACTAAAAATCACCACAAAGCAAAATTAAAGCAATACTGTAAAAACATTCAGCTGAAAGTGTTACACAAGATTTTATTGAAAGCTAATGAAAATAAAAACAGTAAATTAGTCACATAGAAAACTAATTAGGCTAGACAAAAATTAACAAAAAGTACCAAAAAATCCTTTCAGAAAAAAGCATAAGAAATTATATATTAGAAAAAAAGAGTCCAGAGAAAAATGATGGATCTTGGAAACTTAAAAAAGGGAATGGCAGCTATAAACAAGGAAAGTGACATTTCAGAAAAGCAAAAGATTCCTCAATAACCATATTCACCACAAATGATGTTAAGAAGATACCCTTAACACTTCTTCCAGTCAATAAAGATGAGACATCATCAAAAGCTGAAGCGTTTACAACATTTGTGTTCCAAGTTCTGTCCTTAACTATTAAACACATAGAAATGTGTAATTCTCTTCTTAAATGTGTGTAATTGTCTACTTACAATTGTCTACTTACAGAGGGCTTCCGTCAGAGCAAAGCACAGGGTGAAAGACACAAGTAAGACAGCAACCCGCTTAAGTTGCAACAGGCAACTTATTTTCTAATCACCCGTGCAGAGTGAGAGTATATTGAAAGACATTAAACGTTCAACCAGTAAAAGAGATAGGCTAAGAAGTGAGATGGAAATCTTGCATATGTAGCACAAAGCAGCAACAAGGACAGTGGATATACATCCAGTAAACTACTGTTCCTCTATGAGAACACTAACACCACCACACTGTACCACTGCAGCTGTTCTGTCTCCCATTACAATGCTAGCTCAATCCACACCACTGAGATGTCCCTGCACCACAGTGTATTGTCTGCTTAAGTCTTTAATGTGTTCTGGAGGTTGATGTATCTCTCAGTTTATCAAGGTCAAGTCTCAGTGGGTCTCTTTACCTCTAAGCTGGTAGCCATGGGCCTCCACCAGGAGATGAGCAATCAAGTGCTGCACCATGGGCAAACCTTTAAACCACAGCAATTAAAGATTTTGTGGAACAAAAATGCCTCAGCATGAAACAAAAGTCTAGAGTTTTCAGCAATTCCTTTGCCCTTTCAACTCAAAAAATAACAGTTTCTCTATTTTTTTCCAAAGTATGAGTAGTTCACTTTGACATAACCAAGACCCCAGCAGACCCTCTGTGCACTTGAGAAAAGAAAAGAAGCACTGAAAACCAGGTCTATAAAGCTATCCCTCTATAAAGCTGTACTAAGGCACAAAGGCCCTGACTAGAATGTATTTTTTGTGTCACTGGTTCATGGTTTTTGTTCTCAAGCCATGACAAGATGCAAAGCTTTCTGCAAAACTATCCAGCTTGATCTTTTTTTTTCTTCACAGAATCCAAGAGTTTTTGGTTTGGACCAAAAACTTTATTTTGTCATAGTTTTGAAACCACTTATATATTTCTAGTTGTCTTATTTCCATTCTTGGTGCCTAAGAGGTTTTGATGTACTGCAACCAGTTATTGTCTGTAGAGAAGCTTGTATTTGACAATAAAGCAATCAGCCAGAACTCAGGTTTAGAATGATTTCTGAACTCTTAGTAAATGAACTCTGAAAGTAATGATTAGAATCAGGAATCAGTTGAAAGACTCATCAGAGCTGAAATCCATAGGCATCTGAAATATTGCTACATTGCATAAATAAAGTCTGTTAGAGCACAACTGTACACTCAGATGCCATGGATGTCTGGAAGAGAGGAAGATGGACCAGAGGCAGGTTTATTTCTATCTACCAGTCCTGGAATACCTTAAATACTTTTCTGTTATTTACATAGATGACAGTAATTAGGAAACTGTTCAGTACAAATTTAAGTACTAAGCTCCATACAGAAATAAGATTAGTTAGAAACACCTTTTATGAAGAAGCAAAATTTATTTCATGTGGTTCTGACCATGCCAAGAAGATCTTTACAGTTAAAATGCTCAGTTAGGGCAGACACCTGAAGAATGATCGATCACTTCCAAGTTCCTCAATCACAGTTTTAAACATTGATGGGAATAAAGGATACAGTGCAATGACCCTTGCGAGTAACTGGTAAGCTAATGGAAATTACAGGTCTTCTGAATACCAACCCATTACTCTCCTCAATAGATGGTAATATTCTTCTTGACCTAAAATGCTAAGCACTTGTCACATGCATCCCAACATCCAATTTAGCAGCAAACACGAAGAAATGCAAAGAAGTCCTGTACCTATGGGAGTTTTGAAAAATAAACATATTCAGATTTCAAGCATCAAATGTTGAATGTCACTGACAAAGTCATCAGGTATCTCATCAGACAGTTAAAATGAGAAGACAAGTAAATTTTTTTTAATTGTTGCTGTCCTTTACATAAAATGCACATCCACAGAACAACAGATATTGGTGACATACTTCTCATCTCTTCTTGCTTTTCATATTTTTGTAGGGAAGCATCAAAGTAGTGCTAAAAAGGTCCTTTGATGTGGACATGTGGCGATGATGACACATGCACAAAAATAGTGAGAGCGAAATTTTTGTTTGTGCTGTACAGAACTACTCCAGGAAAAGGAGAAAGTTGACTTAACTTTTTCCACCATTCAGGGAAGAACTGACTAGGATGAAAGCTCAGTACATCTTTCTACTTCAGGGAAAACTATCTTGTAGACAGGCAGGATACTTTCATTTTATGGCTTACTCTTTCATTTTCTACAGCCACAACGGTCTTCATAAACCATGCATAAGGTCCTTGTTTTGGTGGCAATTACCCTACAACTTGTTAAAGACACCGAAAAGCAAAATTAATGTAACAGTCTAGTATAAAAGATCAATTTTCCTCTCCTCTTGTCACATTTCTACTGCAAAACATTAAATTAATGATATCACCAAGTTTAGGATTTCTTTTCCTGGTAGAGAGTTTTTAAGTATACAGAAAAGACTACGGATTAATCAAATATAATGTCTTCAGCCATATTTGCCAACTCCTTTAATACTGAAAGAAATTTTCAAACATTGAGAGCAACAAAATGCATCTCTGCTCCTGGCAAAACACTGTTATTTGGTAATTAATATTCTGTTAATGTAAGGCTACAGTTGCCCTCAATTCCCTCAGCAGAAATCTTTGCAGGTCTCTCATGCTCAGTGACACTCTTCTGTGTATCACCCGTGCTCCTGATACAACAAAGAATGAGATGTCCCTTTCCTTATTAAGGAAAGCAAGCAAATAGATATATTTGCTAAAATAGACAGATATTTCTAATAATTTATTATAAATGGTGATAAATTGTTTGCTAAAATAAATAATGTAAAAAACACATCTTAAAAAGCCTTCAAGGAAGGTGCAACCTCTGTGTAGAGTTACAAATACGCTGAGTTAATACTCCCAGACTGATGGAGCACAAAAGCCTGCAATACTGCTCATTTTTCTTAAAACAAACAAACAAACAAAGAAGTAAATAAATAGTTGAATGTATAAAGAAATAAATTTATTTGTTTGCCTATAAAGTGTTAACTTCATTATTCATTTCAGCTGATCCAACAGAATTAGAATTTAGCCTGCAACAAGGTTTGAGACAGAACAGAAAATGAATAAGCACCAGAAAACCCAGCAATGCAGATTTTGTTCAGGAAAACAGTCCAATACATATCCAGCTGTGATGAATCCTTCTGGTGAAACACAGAAGTCCTAAGGGCTGCAATGCATTTGGCCCCTCCCAGTCCAAGTATACCAGGTCTAACAAACATTCTCAGCAGGAGGTTCAAGAGCAGTTTCATCAATTTCCTGAGCATGTAGAACATCCATTTCTATATTTTATTTTAGTGAAAAAGAGATACTGAATCCATAGGCGGAAAAATGGTAAAAAAAGTGGTGGATTTTACTTTTCCCTTTTAAATTATGTTTGGTTATTTGCTGTCATCCTTTAACTACTGCTTATGTTGCCAGGTTTGGCAATGGAAGGAGACAGAGGAAAAAAAAAGAGTGCCCACTATGCTGCCTTCTGCTTTCGGGAAAGGCCACTTAGTAAGCCTTCAGACAGTTAAGTGACCTAGCCAGAGGATTCAGCAAATAAAGAAAGTGACAAGCAAAGTTAATTTGAGATGAAAGCTGCTGAATAACTTCCTATGGAAAATTGACAACCAAATACTTCATCTCACAAGGACTTCCCAAGACAAGTCAACAGTCATGTCACTGCATATATTTAGAAATATGGTTCTCTTGATTATGTTGCATGAGATATCTGAAGTGATTGTCTAAGAAGAAGAAATGTTAAAAAAAATCACCCAACCATAGTGTTTGACAAAATCAATCAGAATCAACATTTTCCACAACAATTTAAAACCAACTTGAACTATGTCAGCATTGCTATAACAAGATATGGGGACAAAGTAGAGGCAAAAAATGGAGCAGATTCAGAGATCGAAGAGTTCAACTACACTGAATACAAGGTTCACATCACTAACTATTTTACATAAAAAAAGAAACTGGAATATCCAGTTTATGGCACAATTTAACTCTGATTTTTATACTAAACCAGTATTAAAAATTACTTAAACTTATAAAAGAAAAGAAAAAAAAGAATCAGGAAATAAATAATTGATACTACACATGCTGTTGCTTTGAAAACATATATTTTTTATGTGAAACAATTTATCTGTATAATGTCAAATAATGTATGGATTGTGAGGCATAAAATTAGATTATATCTCTCAAGTTCTTAACATAAAAGTAGATGTTTCAAATGGCAAAAAGTAGAGTGCTTTTAGGTAGCCTACCCTTTTGATGCTTTTGAATTCACAAAAAATTATCAATACCTTCTCTAGACACTGAAACTTTAACAAAAACAACATATTTTTAATGTAAACTTTTCTAATAAACATTTGTCAACAATTTAAGGTCAAAGGACAGCAATAACATAAATGACACACTAACATTTCTAAATTATAAAATGTGCTATATTCCCCGTAAAGAACTGATAAAGAAATAAGTAAAATTTAATCCTGCCTGCTTGTTTGTCTTCTTTGCTTTTCCTTCACCTATGCTTGTAAAATTAAACCCCTCATTTAGATACCCAAGAAGGTACTATATGTGCATTAACTGTCTATATTTTCAAAAGGACACTGAACTTCTCATCACATTTTAAGAGTTATCAGTGACAAGTACACGGAAACAAATTGGTTAACACTCCTGCCTAGCAAGACATGAAGTGTGGTAAAAATATTCATCTGAATACGACTGCTAGCAAGATTTCCTTCGGGATGTTATTTATCAGTAGCACATATTCTCACACAAAAGTGCTCACAAATCTTCCAAAAGGTTTCTAATTATCTCAGGTTTACTCCAAAAAAAGTTAAGTGTTCCAAAGGTTTTCAGTAGCTCCTGTGTGGAAGACATTTGGTACTATAATAAGTCAACTCCTTGCAGCTCAGTTCCAACTCATACTAACACTGGACCTAATCTCAGGTCCTCATTTTCTGTATATAAAGAAAAATTCTAGACTTTACGCCTGATCTGCTTCGAAGTACAGAAGCAGAACTAAACAAATATTAGCAAAATAAAGTGTCTCTGGCTTTGAATTACAATTCTGTCACGGCAGGGTGAAAATGGCAGCTTCTTTTGGCTCCGAAAAAACAGATTTGTGATGCTACACAGCTCCACAGCCCACATTATCCACGAGTGCAGTGTCTTTTAATTCTCCATGGGCCTGCTGAACACAGCAGATTTTTGGCGCCAAATGTCCTAAAATAAGGTCAGCTACAAGCTTCAAAATGTAAGACAAAAAGCAGCACACAGCTTCTAGGACTGTGGCCACAATTAGGCATTTCTGCCCCTCGCCATCCCCACCCTGCCATGCAGCTTTGTGCGATAATGATGGCACTTTGATTAGCGAGCCTCTGAACACAGAACGGGAGCACAGTAGTCAGCAAGCACCATTTGCTATTTTCCTCTCAGCTGCGCAGACATGCTGAAATAATGATCCTGGCAACATGTTAGCAAAACATTAGAAAGACTTTAGTAAGCAAATAATTTAATTACATCCTTTTCTCAGGGAGTTTATATTGCACGACCCTTGACCTTTCATATTGCTGTACCTAAACTCAGCATGAGATTCACACTTCCCATTCCTGTCACAGAATCTCTCCATCTTGTACCATTTAATATAGTGTGCTCCAGGTGTTCTGTGGTGAATGAATAGTTATATTACTACCTGTCAGACACAATCACACTCTATTCATCATCTGCGGCTGGCTGCGTGAAGCCCTGCTTCCAGCAGGCTCCCTCTCTATTTCCTTGTTCAAACGTCTGCAGTGCTTTCGGCCCATCTGTCAAGCCTGTCATTTAGAGGGAAAACAGTATCAGCGCTTTAAATATATGGAGTTCTCTATTGAAACAGTGCTGTGATTGAACTGTCAGCATTCCCAGTATCACAGACAGTAATTCATGACTGGTCAGAGCTCCATTTAGGTTGCTATTACCACGCTGACCTTGCTGGGTCATACTGAGAGATTTTTCCCCTTGCAGTTAGGTCTATAAATAGTGCAATTAACCTTTCAAGAATTACAAAATGTTCTCAGTTCCCCTCCTCCACAAATTCACTTGCTGTTTGCAGCATTTATAATAATCAAGGGGGAAAAAATAATGCAATAGGAAAGAGCATTTTTCTCTCCTGAAGTGTACACCAAGTGTCAGTGAAAAACAAACAAATACTATAACACCCCTAGTGCCTTTCCCAGGCAAGACTTGCATGGTTATCACCAGGAGCCTTGCCTCAAGTTCCTCTTTCCTGGACTCGAGCCTAATGCCTGAGAGTTCTCTAGCTCTGAACTACATCCCTCTGCTACAGAATAATTGTGAGACTTACAAACATTTTTGTCATATATTTGTTATATTTTCATTATATTTTTATATAACAAAACAAATATTTTTTATCATAAATTTGAATGAGAAACAAAACTCTGAGGTAATATGATTCTGAAGGTCAAAAAAAGGACTTAGGCACATTTGCTCCTGGTGTTTTTGCAAAAGTACCATTCAATTTAAGAAAAATATGGAGCAGAAAAAACCTCAGTGTGTCAGAGATTCCATTCCAAAAATCTCCTTTGTGAACAGTTGACGAAAAGACTTTTGTATGAACCACTGATCATAAAATCATAGAAGCATAGATGGCCTGGGTTGGAAAAGACCTTAAAATTCATTTTGTTCCAACCTTCCTGCCATGGGCAGGGGCACCTTCCACTAGACGAGGTTGCTCAGAGCCCATCCAGCCTTGAACACCTCCAAGAATGGGGCATCCACAGCTTCTCTGGGCAACCTGTTCCAGTCCCTCACCACCCTTACAGCAAACAATTTCTTCTTAACAGCTAACCTAAGGCTACTGTCTTTCAGCTTGAAGCCATTCTCCTTGTCCTGCCACTACATGATCACAAGATGACTGCATCCAATAGAATAATCTCTGCATAACTTATAAGTCACCTATTAATCAGCATCTTTTTAGAGCTCAAAACACTTGAAATAGTTTGGCTTTCATTTGTTTCTTCTTTTAAAAAACCTAAAAATGCAGGGACAGTAAGCTCATGTGCTCCAACCTCAGGCAATACATCAAAAATTCCTCTGAATTTTGAGGACTCTGAATTACTGAACAATACACTACACTGGTAGTGAATGTACGCCTGAGACCAAGCCTGGGCTTATGTCTTTAACCACATTGTTTTGCAGTAGTTAGACCACAATCCTGGGGCTGCATAATCACCATGCAGCGTTTCAGAATCTGTCCACCTGGAGCAGGACTAGCAAAACTGGGGAAGAGAAAGTGTAAATGCTCACGAAGTGTAAACAGGTTGAGAGAAAAATCAAAGGGGTTAGTTTAAGACACCAGGGGAATAGGGCAGTGTGGAGAAGAATATAACCCGACTGCCTCCTTCAGTCTAAGACCTAAGCTCTGATTTGAACACAACAGCAATGTCTCAATAGGCTTGCTGGGTTAAATCTTAGGGCTCTGACTTTGGTTACATTTTCAGATGTGGTCACTGTTCTTCTCTGGGAGAGTGTTTGGACTTCTGCAATTGCAGCCAAAGCTGCATAACCAAGCTAGCTAACCCTAGGTAACTATGAGGTTTCCAGTATTATTAATACAGAAATAAACATTCAGAAAATCGTTCACAACACTTTTTTTGTGATTTTTTTTTTTTAAATACACAATCTAGTTTTGCTTGCCAGTATTAAATTTTAAAAATCCAGGTAATACATTTAATCAATATCAACTAAGTTGAATGGTTCATCGGAAAGCCCCCCGCCCCCCCAAGTATGTATTATACATGGCTGCAAAGACCATCATGCTGCAAACACACAAGAATCACCAATGACAAGTATAAGGCTTATACAAAGCTAAATTATTTAGTATATGAATGTGAAAATACAGCAGAGAAAAAGACAGAAAGGTCTTTCCAAAGCAACTGTCTTCTTATTAGAGACAGGGAGTGAAATTAATTATGTAGCTTCAGCCAGTCTGAATATTTGGGGCTCTGAAAGAAAGATACAGTAACATAAATCACTCCCTGTATTGTTAACGATTTCTTGTATGTTTCCTTCTATAGAGTTCTCCACCATGAGTGCAAATGTCACGGTTTATTATAGATATTTAGTAAGTATAATTAAGAAATAATTTCATCTAGTTTCTTCTTTCTTGGAGAGAGTCATAAAACAGAGACACATAGAGCAGTGCCCTTGCTGTTGTTTTCAGCTTTTTTAATGAATATTTCAGGATATGTCTGCCCTCAGTTTGAAGGCAAAAGCTTTCACTTATTATTATAAAGGCTGAATAAGTTTAAGTCTCATCTCATTAACTGTCATATTACCACTCTTTATGCCATACCATTCAAGTTTCACTGAGCATTCAGAATTGCTTAATTATGTACAGTAAAAACAGTCTGCTGAGACTTTCCCCTTCAGATTAATATGGAGGCAAAAGGACAGAGGTCATCTTCATGACTCACTCTTGCTTGCCACTGTGTTAACTCATAATGACAGAGGCCTTTTGTTAGTGACAAAAATGTAATGAGCATTTGAAAATAAAATGTTTACATCAGAAGGAGAGACACTTTGATTTTGCAGATGAACAATTTTTTTCACTCATTCCCGTCTTCCTGCATTGGTGTCAAGCTGCATAGTACATTCTTTATAAATTATACCACCCTATGTTAATTACACTATGCTGACAGTGCTTGTCATTACTAAACCAACTACATGCTTTGCATGCCCAGACTTCAACAGATATTTTGTTGCATAAAATATGGGAAAGCCATACAGGTTACAGAGACCAGTCATTGCTCACATTTTCTGTAGGCCACCCTATTTTGTTCTATATTTAAACCAAACACATGTACAAATCCCAGCTGTGTGGTCTGCATTCTGAAAATGTTGTCATCCATAGTCAAAACAGCAGTCCTTTCTGGGAGTTTATGAAAAATTCCTATCAGAAACTCCTCATTCTTTCGCATCCATCTCTCCTGACGCACACTTCCTAAAGATTTTAGATATCAAGCACACGCACATACGTATGCCACTCACATTCTCATATAAACACCCCTACAAATGGATTGTACTGCTTATCTCTGCTTTCCAGTGTAAAAATCAGAACGAGCATTTTCTCAAAAAATAAAATCTTTGTCTGTCACTTAATCCCTTTCCACAGCTATACTCTGCGAGTGGAAGTAAGATGCCAATAAGGTTAATCAGCAAGTATGCTACATTCTCAGAAAATAAATTAGACAGATTATCATTCTTCATCCAGCAATTTTGTATGCTTTGTTCAGAAAGAACAATATCCATTTGTGTAAATGTACATTCTGCAACACAAAGAAAGAAATCCTGGCACTCTCACTTAAATAATCTCTCCTTATTCACCAAGTAAGAGATGCCTCTATGTTTAAAGAAAGAATCTGTTCTTGTAAATGAAAGTATGTGTTCCCTAAGCATCCTAGGAAAACATCCAGTGTTTTTCTGAAGTTTAGAGAATGTAACCTTATTTAAATATGCAATGGATTTTCTGGTTTTCCAATTGTGTTACTTGGTTTAACAAATCCCCAAACTTTTCCTCACTTTAGTTTCAGGCAAACACAGCTATGACATAAACACTATACCTCAGTATGTATTTATTTTGTTTTGTCAGAGAGCAATTTTGAAAGACTTTGTCACCTTGTCAGGGAAGAATCAACAGAATGCTTTTAGTTGTAATTATTATTAGCTTTAAGAGTCTGGCTAGAAAACAGTAGTTCAACAGCTTTGCTTTTGCAGACATATCTGCCTGCCATTATTTTTACAACATAATCCAGTTCTTCATGCATTTTCACAACTGCAAACACTGAAAAACCTTCTGAAACGATGGGAAGATCTAACACTGCTGTATCATCATGACAAATTACGACATCCCTTTATCACAGTTTTGGAAGGGTATCCACAACCTGCCACTGGATAAAGGTCATCTGAAAACTTCTAACCTATGAGTCCATCACTGTCAAAATAAATTTGGCTTCAGCATACTTTCAGTGATTATTTACAGCCCTCTAGAAATACAAGCACCTATTACACAAGCACTGATGCTTTCGTTCGTGGTCTAGGTGCTCACTTGACTTGTAGTTGTTACCTTTCCCCACTGAATCATCACTATTAAAATGACACCAACTTTTAAGGCTCATGGGAGTGTAAAGTGCAAGCCAGTAGTAAAGACTAAAAGAGACAATTTCAGCAAAATCCAATACAAGCAAGTGACTAATTAAGGCAATTGACAGAAAGGCATTAGTAGCTTTAACTTCCTAGCTGACTTCATTCAATCATAAGGGACCAAGAGAATTTCTTCTAAACAAATGTTTAATTTGGGTATAAACTGAAAAGAAGGAAAGGATTGATTTATACAAGAAGATTGCTGACGCCTCCCCCTTTTTAAAGGCTGAAAGAACATCTTCCGAAAAGGTCCTGACTGGAGAGGTAGGATTCTAAAAAAAAGACTAAATACAGTATCAGGTAGAAAATGCCGGCAGTTTAAATAGTTGCCTTCTGCACCTCACAGAGGGCAAGCTGATGCTGCAAAGATTATTCTTTTCATTCCCTTCATGCAACAGTTTGTGAGGTCCACCAAAGTGATTAGAGGAATGAAGCACATGTTCTTTGATGAAAGGCTATGAGAATTAGGATTGTTCAGAAGGGTCTGGGATGAACTAATTGCGCTGTTCTAGTAGCTGAAGAGAGACTACAAGAAAAATGAAGAGAATTTTTATAAGAATATGTAGTGACAGGACAAGGAGAAATTGCTTTAAACTGAGAATAGTCTTAGATTAGATTATTAGGAATAAATTCATCACTGTGGTGATGGTGAGGCACTGAAACAGGCTGCCCAGAGAAGTTGTGGATGCCTCATCCCTGGAGGTGTTCAAGGCCAAGTTGGCTGAGGATTTGAGCAACCTGATCTAGTGAAATGTGTCCCCGGCCTTGGCAGGAGAGATAGAACAGGATGATCTTTAATACCTATTCCAGTCCAAGTTGTTCTATGATTCTATGATGACAGGAGAGTTTGTGGTTATATTCCCTACCTTTTAAAATATTTTGTATTGGGGCATATTTGACCTGAACAGTCTCAAAGCTGCAGGTGTCCCCAGAGTGCTTTTTGAGAACAATTTCTCGAGCAAAACCAGAGACTACATCCAGAAAGTACACATGTACAGAGGAAAAGAGACCCCAACTGTCTGTAGGCTTAAGAAAGCTAGCTGGAAGAGAAAATTGCCCTGAGTCAACAGATCCAAATTACAGTATAATAAAATCAAGATCAGAGTAATTAGAGCAAACAAACACATGTTAATTGAACTTCTTACACCTCTTCAATTAAGAGTCTTTTTGTTAAAGCACTGGAGTTAATGGCCTTCAAGATTTATGAAGGGAAACAGATCCGTTGCTCTTTGGTACTCTCCTTCACAAAAACTCCAGCCTCTTCGGTCAGGCCCTAGGGAAGAGCAAAACAACTGGAGTCTCATCCTCCATAGAAAAGTACCTAACCACTGGAGAAAGTAAACAGTGAAGTTTCAACTGCAGGCCTGAGAGCAAGAGCTACATTACGGCAAACACAACCTCATTTCTGGAAAGAGAGTTTGCACCCATGAACACATATGGATTTATCTGCTGTACCACTGGAAATACAATTAGTGAGTTTAACAACTTTGTGAATAACAACAGTCATTGTCACTTAGTAATATATAGTGGGTTTTTTACCATTTTGATGAACTAATTTTTCCTCTTTCTATTAATCCACTATAATTATTATCTATTCGCTCTCAGATGCTGATTATTTCTCTCTTTTATAGAAATTAGGAAGTCTTGGGTTCTTACTTTTCTAGATTATTTGCCACTGTAGACCTTTGTCTATGACAGCACATGTTTTCTGTTTACCTCATTTTATCTACTCCAAATAACTCAGTGCACAAAGATCCAGTTCACGTAACCAGAATCCCATGCATGTAACCAGAATTAAATAAAAGCATTCAATGTTTGAAATTATAAGGTGAAAAAGAAACCATACCAAGTCCAATTACACTGGGTAAAAGACAAACAGAATACTACTCATATTACAAGAGATAGAATTAATATCATCATACAAATGAAGTAAGTAACATGTCAGTCTTTGGAAGCCATTAATTACAAGATTTCCAGTGGTTTAGAAAATATAGATAACAAAGTATAAGGACTAGTGGCTGTTTCTAAAGAATGAAAGATGTCTTCACACAAATGTTTTTGAATACATGGGGAGACTGATTGAGAGCAGGCAAGTGTCCAGTGATCTAAATAGTGGACCTCTCTTTCAATAAGCTAATAAATAGGAGGGTGCAAGAAAAGAGGCTACTCGCTTCTTATGCCACGGTGGTCTACGAACTGTGTAACAAAAAAGTTTACACGCTAGGAGATTTTCCATTTTAAACAGATATTTGATGTATGGTGATGTCTCCTTGACATTTCTATGGCTGGTGCAAACAGCAAGTCTACACGATCTTTGAATAAACTTTTTCAAAGAAAGCCCAAAGAGAAAGATGTCCTCTGTAGAAGTAAAATTTAGGCAATTTACTTCAATTAACTTGTGTTCTGATAAATGCTTTTATGTCCATAGGAAGGATTGGATCTACTAAGTAAAAAACTCTCATTTCAATCACAGAACATCCCAATCAGCAATATTAAAATTGACTAAATTCTAATGGGTGAGAATGCTTAACAAAAGTAAATGCATTGAACTTAGTTAAAACTAACTGTTGTCTTTATTTTAAAAATATATTTTAAAAATTTTTCTGTAGGGTTCATGTAATACTTTAATAAATTCACAATACAGAATTACAGAATATTCTGAGTTGGAAGGTGCCCAAAAAAATCTTCAAGTCCAACTCTTAAATGTATGGCCCATATATGGATTGAACCCACCACCTTGGCATTATTAGCACCATGCTCTAATCAACTGAGCTCGTCCCAGTGGCTGACTCCTCTTACTGTACTTCATGGAGGACTTTCCACGGATGCCAATTCTACCTCTATCATGAAACTGATGGCCTTTTTTCTATTCCTTAGGTGTAAGTTCAAGAAGTCATGGTCAGAAGAAGCTTTAGTATGGATGTTCCTTTGGCTTGCACACCCATAGTGTTTGAGAACATCAAATTGAATATCTTAATTCATTATTGTCTTTTAAGCCTGATTATAACTATTTTATCAAATAAGTATTTAGTAGAGAATCATGTGTTTCAAAAAGAGGAGCTGCTTAAAACTCTGAATTGTCAATTATATCTCCCACTCCTCTAAGCTTATTGAGACCTTCCCATTCTGTATCCTCACCAAAAGTGACATTTCAGGCAGTGGAGTCATTCTGATGGTGCAAAGCAGGTGAGAGGACAGAAACAGAAACCCCAAGCTCTTAGTGTCTCTCACTGCCCTATCAGTGTGTCTTATGAGTGGTATCCCTTAAGCCAGAAGAATTACTTCAAAAATCTGTAGCCTGCACACCATGTGTTCTCTTTGAACAAGAAAAAATATGACAGAGAGGCCTCCATCTCTCAGATACATCTTATTTACAAAAAGAATGGAAACTAGCAAGGGTGAAAAATTATAATTTCTCTTGGTTCAGTAATAATGAGTGAACTACCAAAAGAAGAGGAGCAGAGCAAGAAAGAAATCTAGAAAGTGGGATACAGAGGTTGTAATTTTTAGCTTTCAAGGTCTTGGTGAAATTTTAGGTTCCTGATACTACACTCACAGCCAAATGAAGTTCCATGTTCTTCCAGTATTGTTTCCTACCGTCGTTAATTGGCAAAATGCTAGCATAAACAGATGCCTCTTGAAACAGATTTAAGGATTTAATCTCATCTGCAGAATCCTAAGACCTTGCAAAAGATGATCAATAACTTAATTGCAAGCCATTTGCAGTTTAATGAAGTCATACTCAGAGCTTGACTGCAAATCGCTATTAAATACAGATGTTTCACACGTATGACTGCACTATTTACAGAACTCTGGCTTTCAAACACTAAAAGTCAGCTATACCATGCTTCATATTATGCAGTTTAAACCCACTGGGGGATATCATAGACAATGGTAGTAGACAATTTGAGAAAGAATGCTTGAAGTTGACCCATTAATTGAAATAATTTTAGTGCACATTCTATATTGTTTTTCACTAAGGAAAAGAAAAAAACACTAGCAAAAATTTTTTCTAGCACTAGGGGAAAAAAAACACAGGTGGAAATTACAATTGAAGACAACGAACACAGTCTTGCAAATATCACACACGCAAGCACTTTTTCCTGGAAAAAAAGTCAGTTTTAGTTGAGGAAGAACTGACAACATATATTAACGTCAAATTTCTCTAAAACGATTCTTTCATAAATACAACCAGGTGCTAGTTCATCAGTTTGATAGGCATGCATAACTCAGCTGAGACTTGCATTCTCAGAACCACATGAATATAGAACATTTGTGACCAGCAAAAATCAGACCCAAATTCCACCACACCACATCTGCATATAACTGCATATTCTGCATAAGCTTTAAACTGCATAAGCTTCTGGGGCCAACTTTAGTCTGCTTTCTGAGAAAATGTGTTAAATACAATTTTAAGAGTTTCATAAGTTTTTTGCTCCTTTTCAGCCACCAAGCAGAAATGACAGCTTAGATGCTCGCACACTCCTACGATGTCCACTACTGTCTTGTTGCTAAAGGGTCTTGCTCTGTTTCCATTCTTGGTATGCTAAATATGCCCCATTTCAGTCACCACAGCACATCAGAGCAAATCTTTTCTCACCATGAATTTAGGTATGTGTCCCTTTTTCCAACTGTCATGCATCTTGTCTAACAAAAGGACCTTTTTTTACGGTTAAACTACTGCTACTAGATTCAGAATATTGTGGGTTCTTCTGAACAGACTGCTACAGCACTGGAAAGGTCTGTAACTGGCCAGGAGTGCTCTACATGGCTTTGCTGCTGTTACACTGTCAGTTCCACTCGTTGCATTCACCTACAAAACATTAATGTTTCAATTTATTTGGATTCCCACACAGTTTACATTTAGGACAATGGTCATTTCTTTTCTATCACTCTTTCACATGATAGAAGTAGTCTTTACAGGGGTTGTCTCCTTCTTGACCCTTCAGGGTTTACATCAAGTTGTCACAGTTTCTTAACATCTGCAGCAGTTATTACAACAAATGTAGCAGTTTTGGCTATCATTAAACTAGTCTCAGATTCTATTTAGTTTAGATTATTTCATCACTATGGAGTCACAAAGTCCTTTATTTTTATTCAAAATACTCATATTTCAATTATATTCCAGTCAAAATTTAAAGTTTTCTGCACTCATTAGGGGGTTTAGAGCTGAAGATTAAAAAATTTCCAAATGTTTCTCAATATTTTTCTACCAATTTAGTAGAAACTGAATTTTATAGCAGTTTAGAAACAATGTCACCAAGCACATTTCAGTGAAGTCACCTGTTTTTCTCCTCAGCACTTCAACAGCAGTTATACTCTTTTCCAGCCTTTCTGTATACAAAGTTCCATTCTCAATCATGCTACAAAATGGTTAATTTTTGTCAAATGACTAGGCAATTTTTCAAACTTCAAAAACATCTTTTCTCAAAAAGAGCCTTTCTGCACTGAATAGACACAAGCTGAAATTACCTCTTTTGTTTCATTACATTTCCAAAGTCATACACTTTTATAGGATCTATTACCAGTTGCATAGTTTGCTCAAAAAATTGTATTGATGTATTACACAGATATGATGAGTTAAAATGCTGATGTTTACCCTTTGTATATGGCAGAAGCGATCACACTACATCCACACGTCCATGTCCCTATTTGCTTTGTCAGGTGAATCCCTGACAAAGAATGCTAGAAAGATCACAAAACAGTTAAGAGGGTACTACTAAGCCTGAAAGCCTGCCCACAAAAATGGATGAGCTGTTTTGCTCTAAAAACACCTTCACAGAAAGCAAGCCTGAAAAAAAAAGTTAGACATGATGTTCATTGGTTTTTTTCAGAGGAATTTTAGCACTTGAAAGCAGATGGTTACTAGGAGTACTTAACACTGTTTACTGTAATCATAGTCATTTTTATGAGAGGAAAGTAGCAAAATAATAACAACTCATTTTGGTAAAGGAAATTTCAGACAAGCAATAGATTACAGCCTGTGGGAGGAAAATACATCACAAATTTAGATGTTCCTTAAAAATAAAGTATATTTCAGGTAGAAAGCAAACTACAGTAGGGGCTAGGAATTATAGAAGAAAAAAATAGTAACAAACAAAATCAGTTGTCTGTGAGATTTTCAATAATGACTAACATGAAAAAGAATCCTTTTCCTTGAACAGAGCCCTAGAAGATCATTCTGACCTGTAAGATGTGCTCAGATGAAAGTAGAACACAGAAATGGCAAAAAAGATAGAAAATGTCAGTGCCAAGTTCGGTGGGAATGTTGATCTGCTGGAGGACAGGAAAGTTCTACAGAGGGATCTAGACAGGATGGAGCAATGGGCTGAGGCCATTTGGATGAGGATCAACAAGGCCAGGTGCCAGGTTCTGCCTTTAGGCCTTAACAACCCCAGGCAGTGCTACAGCTAGACAGAGTGCCTGGAAATTGGCCTGGCATGCTGGTCAACAGCAGCGGAACATGAGCCAGTTGTGCCCAAGCAGCCAGGAAGGCCAAGAGCATCCTGGCCTGTAACAGCAATAGTGTGGTCAACAGGACCATGGCAGTGACCATCCCCCTGTACTGGGCACTGGTGAGGCCATGTCTTGAGTCTTGTGTCCAGTTTTGGGCCCTCTCTTCAAAAAAGACATCGAGGTGCTGTAGCGTGCCCAGAAAAGTACAGTGGAGCTGGTGAAGGGTCTGGAGCACAAGTCCTGTGAGGAGCAGCTGACGGAGATGGAAGTATTTATCCTAGAGAAAAGAAGGCTCAGGGGGAACCTCATCACTCTCTACAACTGCCTGAAAGGAGGTTGTTTCCAGGTGGGGGTTGGTCGCTTCTCTCAAGAAACAAGCAACAAGACAAACAGAAATGGCCTCAAACTGTGCCAGAGGAGGTTTAGGTTGAATGTTAGGAAAAAACTCTTCTCCAAAGGCGTTCTCAAGCATACAAATAGGTTGTCCAGGAAAGCAGTGGAGATACCACCCCTGGAGGTATTTAACAGACTTAAATATGGTGCACAGGGACACTGATTAGGGTTGGACTTGGTAGGGTAAGACTAATAGTTGGGCTTGATGATCTTGAGGGACTTTTCCAACTTAAATGATTTGTTGATTCTAAAGCACAATAAAGAACAAAAACAATGACTGTTATGGTGAGAGGAAAGAGCAGAAGAGATCTGATGTAACTCTCTTCTGCATAATGCAACTGCAAAGAAAGAAGTGATCACCATATTTGCCAAGTTTGAGACAAAGTGTAGGGTTAAATGGTAGTAAAGGAGACTACTCTAGTTACGAAGAAAACATGTCTAGTGGAAAGCACAGAGAAGAACTGGAATAAATGGAGACGGTGCTATGTTTCTGCACTTGGAAACATGTAAGAACAGGGGAAGGAAGCATCCTTAGGTGTGATGTACTTTTTGTACGGCTTTGGGAAAACCAGATGCGGTGCACAGGTTCTCTAACCCCACTCAAGCAGTAGTGTCCTATTTTTCTCTGCTTCACAACAGTCAGCTTCAGTTAGGCCACTGAGCTGAACACTGGAACCAAAGTTTTGAGATCTTAAAAATCATTACATGAAATGATTAGGTAGCAATTCTCAATATGGTTTTGTGCTTGCTGGTCTTATACATCAAATAAAGCAAATCTGGTTTTTATTATCATCATCTTATAAAATAATAGTGAAAATATCTATTGCCATTTACCACTTAAATAACCAGAATACTGGCTATGGAGAAGCAGCTTAAAATTTTTTATGAGCAGCAGCTAATCTTCTCTGCTTAAAAATTCAATCTGAAAAAGTTCCCACCTAATTTTGAAGATCTTTGAAAGGACCCCTTAAAATCCTTACAAGAACAAATAAACCACACCTTGACAAAAGTGTTGAAATCAGTGCAGTACAATGGACCAATTCAATTTTGCCCTGATTATTACTTTATTCCTTACCAAGCAGCTGGCTTGCTAACATTGCAATAATTTCTAGACACAGAGTGAAAATTGCCAGATTTCTTTCACTCTCTCTTAAAAACAGTTGTTTAAATTAAGGGACAATGAAATACCTAGTAAGGACATTAAGTTCATCTACTGTCAGAAATAGAATGAAGTGTCTTTCTGATGGTCAGCATTTACATGTTTTACAGTGTACCTCAGCACACAATTACACAATTACAGAACCATCAAAATACATTTTTAGAGACATGTTGTCACGGGACAATGTTGGGTTTTTTCCCTATCACTATTCAGAAATATTTTATCATATAACTTGCTTGAATATGTTTACTCACAGTTCCTCATTAAACAGTCTTATTTTCCTGTGCAATAAACTGATTTAAGATACACTGTGAATACAAAATACAAGCTGAAGTGCTTGCAATAAAAGGAGATATGGGATATAAACAGATTAGGAGTATTAGTAAAGGTAAGTAAATCAATCTGTCCTCCCCTATCAAGAAGTCTTTTTAAAATAAATGTGGTTATTCATGTAACAAAAATGCTGTGGATGTATTAGGCTGAGAAAATAATCCAAGTCATTGGAAGAAAGCAAGAATCCTCCTCCTGCCACAGCTGTTCATCATATTTAGCCATCTCTGGTTATTCATATTAGTATTAAATATACTCCTGTCCAATTGGGTTCACTCATGTTTCCAGTTTTTGCATCTATTCTTTTCCCCTACATTAAACAAATCTAATGATTCCTATCCATAACAAACGTGGAGCTGATGAGTAAATGGATGATAAAAATTCCTATTATTCCTTTGTGCTCATCTCTTCCACTCAAGATTCTTGTCATGCCCTGGGCATTCTAGCTGTCTGATACTGTTCTTTTATTACCAATTCTAGTGCATTCTCTGCTGAACATTTGTCTGTCCAGAACATTTGGTTCACTGCCTAGTACCAAGCAAAATCTGCTTGCAATGTAAGAACATGTGGAGAAATTATGTGTTTTTGTCACACCCTATTAAACGGTATTCAAAACACAATGCCCCAGAAAGTAAATTGATTGTAGGTTTTATAACCCTTTTCAGGCTAATGGAAACAATTTAGTACCATGAACAAAAACATTGCTAGTGCAGCTGTGGGAATCTTAAATTGCTCAGCTCAGCAGTTCTGTTCCGGCTTAAGTAGGATAAAGTAGTTAAAGTTCAGTTAGATTCCATTCCCCTGGATCTTTGACAGATCATTTCAGATTAATGTCTTCAAAGTTTTCAACATGCCTTGTAAAAGACTTTCTGAGGAATTCCTGGTTTGTGCGTTTAACTGTGTGGGGGCAGTGTGAAGTAGCTGTAAGAACTGGGAAGAGAGGGGAAGAGGGGGCAGGAATGTCCTGGAGAAGTTCTCAACCGTTTTGTAGAGTGTCTTGAACCATCTCAATAATTTTTTAAAGTGTCTTGAACAACATGTCTCTTCAGTTTGGTTTTTTGGCAATATGGGTGGGCGAGAGGGGAGGCGGGAATCAAACTAAACAAACAAACAAAAACCCAAACAAACAGTAAAAAGTCTACCATTTTTCTTATAACTTTCATAATTTAGCCAAGACCTCAAAAGTTAGCAGTGAAGAGCCAAGACTGAAAGTCCACACTCAACTTCACTTTAGGAATCAGTTGCAGCTCCTTAAGGATCTTTTCTTAAGGACAGAAACTTTATCCAATGTTCATTCATATTTTTATATTTTAAACAAAACTTTGCTTTAAAGCTTGAGAGGCAAAAGGGAAACTTGGCTGCTGGAGAACTCCACATCGCACTGTACAAAACACATCCTCTACCTAGCCACTTATGAGAAGAAATCATTCACATGGGTATTACCTGCACTGTAGTACAAGAAAAACATCTGTGAATATTATTTGACAAATTGATCACTAAATGAGCCATTAGCTTGCAGGGTATTTGGATTGCCTTAGGAAAGGAGGGTGCTATATAACACAAAGGCTTACAGATGCAAAACACTGATTGGGAAAAAAAAATTGTTCCAGAAGACAAGCGGTAACAAAACAAGCCTAGCATGAAAAAGTACACTTTCGAAAAAGTAAGCCATTTATGAGAAGCAGTAGTAAAACTGCTTAATTCTTCTCTGCCTCTGGGGAGAAATCTAACCCTTTTGAGAAGTGATGGAGAGAAAAATGAAGCCAATGGTGTGTTTGTCAGTGAGAGAATGCTGTGGAAACAAAGTTAGTAATTTTACCATTCCTGCTTGCCAAGAGCTGACAGGTGTGTAGTTTCTTATTGTTCTGAAAGGCAGCCAGAAACCACAGTTTAATTTGCATCTGTGTCTTCATAGTAGGGGAGAAAACAGCTGTCTCTCTTGTGCATGATACAAGATGATAGAAATATTGAGACATACTCCTCTTTACAGTATCTTACCATCATTTTCATGGCTTCATTTGATCTTTCAACAAAGCACATAGCTGGAAGGAAAAAAAATGCTGCAGCCCAGATCAGATCAGACATGATGTGGCAACCTCTGCTCCCACAAACAGTTATTATTTCACAGAGCCTAATCACCTCAAGAAGATTTTTTCACATGACCAAGGGATGACAGATTAGAGTTCTATTTTCAGTACAGCAGATCCAGACTTTCTACAAAAAAGTCCATTAAACTTGTAAGTAAACAAAACCAGGAAAATACCAGATTATTTCAGATAAACATGACTTAATACTTTCCAACCATTCTTAAAGAATGACTCCCATAAATCCTTCAGTTTTCAAACTGCTGAGAGATGTCTGCGATTAATAAAGCCTTTGAACACAAAAAGTTTCCTTACACAAGAATTATGTGCATTTTTCTGTAATATGTAGCAAAACAATCTTTTAAATCCTAATTCCCTCAGGAAGGTAAAAAACATTATTATGTTACACACACACACACACGCACACTGTACTAGATACAATAATTTGCAAGAAATACTGGGCTCTGTGGATCAGATTTCCTTTCTGTGTAGAAGTGCAGTACAGTGCTAAAACCTCATGATAACTGGCTGGCATATTGCCAATTGAATATGCATAAAATGTCTGCATTGTGTCCAGGCTTGTATGATTTGATAATCCGACAGATGTAATTTAAGCAATAAGACTTGAAAGTTCTATATTTACCAGAATGTGAGAAGACGGATTAGTAAACTCATTCAAACACTTGGAAATTTCGGAACTCTCAGAAAAATGCTAATTCTTCAGAAAAATTTTGGGCTTGACCAGCAAGCTTCTAAAAGCTCAGCAAAACTTACTATAAGAGAAAGGTCCTCTAGGCCTACATGGTACACATATAAATACACTTATTACATCAACATGTTAAAAGTGTCAAACAAAAATACTCAAATGCCAAAAAAATTAGGAAAGTCAGAGGCAAGTACAAAATAATTCTTAGACTAGGAGACAGAGGTGTGATTTTTTCACTTCATTAACAGCAGCCTTTGACACATAAGGAAGGAAGTGATTTCATTATCAGAAACTATTTTTGCACTGAATTTTAATACAAGCAGGAAACAAAAACTTGGTAATTTATTCTGCTGGATAAAGATGAACATCACATAATTAAGACCTAGAGAAAGTCAGACACTGAAAATTCTTCCACCCAGTTCCCTCCAATATTTATTCACTACATTTTTGATACCCCCACATGAACCCAAGTCTTTAAGTACTTGTCCAAGATAAACAGGTACAAGATACCAGCATGCATGATCATACCTTCGCAGTGCACCTAGAGACTGTGGAAGCTGCTATGAGAACATCTTAACAAACAGAACAAGAACAGACTCAGAATTACTGTCTCCTGCTGAAATTTCCTCTCACAAAGAGCTGCTCTGATCCGCTCTAAACTCCCCAGGCTTGGGAGTAGGGTCAGACTATTAAGTAATAGATTGAAAGTAAGAATTACTCTTCCAAATCTATAGAAAAGGAATTTAAAAGAAAAATAAAATATTCATATCCAGTGTCTCAAATAATTTGTGTAAAACTCATGGTATCCAATTATTTTTTGAAATCAAATTAGTTCATTAAAAAAAAAAAGAAAAATGGGAGAAACTGCTTCTTCCAGTTTTCATTTTTGTGCTTCTCAGCACATGACAGCACAACAGTTCCAGCAGACTTCACATGAATGTGTGCCTGCCATGGTTAAAGTCAGATGTGTCCTGGTGTGGTTTTGGAATGTGGACAAGATATGACCTAAAGCTGCAACATGATGTCAGACATCTTTCTATAATTGCACTTTCAAGTCTAGGAAACAAACACAAGAAATGAAAGAACATGCATGGTCCTGATTTGGCTAAACAAGTCAGCTGAAGCTGTACTGTCTGACCCTGAATGCATCACACGCATCACCTATCCCTCGCTATATCATCAGCAACATGCCAGTCATCTTTCAAGTTTAGAAACAAAAAGAGGCTGGTTGCATTTTTAAACTCCTTATAATTATGTTTAAGATTGTGGAATAATAAATAATTGCTTTTCAAATGCACTGATGAAGGAAAACAAAGGGCTGTTAGCCATATTGTTCAACCTCTCTTATCCTAAAATCACAGGTTGGTAGCCTTAGCTAAGTACACAACAGCAACTGAGCAGATAACTGTTTAAATTAGAATGTTTAAAATTAGTCATCAACTGTCATATTTGTGGTGCAGACAGAAGATAAAAAGAATATTTAGAAGACTGCATCTCCCATAAAAACCTGTCAAAGTCTGTTCCAAGGCACACAACGCAGAAGAGGTATTACACCTAGAAAGATCCTCAAGACCCAGTTAAACTACCTCCAGGCCTGGTTTATCTCACCATAATCAATGAGTGGGTTTACCAGAACTGATAAATCCCATTCTGGTGTTCCCATCACTACAGATGTCTTTCCACATAAAAAGCCCTCAAGTGTCCTAGTTCAAATCACAATCTATATGTTATAAGCAAATCCCCATTTGACAAAAAAAAGTCGAACCAAACCCAAGTATCAGTGTCTCCCTTTGTAGTGTTGTATTTTTCTCCTCTCCTGTGCTTTCCTTTTCCACACGGGTCCCCCCCTTCCCCGCCCCTAGCCCTAACCAGTCCCTCAGGTTTCTCCCATTGATTCTGTTACCCCAACTCCGCCCATGTACCACCCCTATGCCCTGTGACCATTGGTCCATGTGCTCTCTCCGACCCCCTCGCCCAGATAAAGGACCCTGCATGCCATGTGATGAGGGCTCTCTCACGTTCTACGCTGCCTTGGGGCACCAGCCTCTGCCTGGGGGAACCGTGCCATGTGCTGGCTCTCTACCTTTGGGAGCCAGCACATGTGCTGGCTCTAGGCTTCTGGGAGCCACCATGGAATAAAAGATCTTCTGCAGTCCTCACGCGGAGAGCATTCTCACCTCCTTTATTGTCACCGTGTTGTGGGGCCTACAGCCAGCCAGAGCAAACGAGGGGCAGCCTGGAAGAGGAAAGGGAAGCGGAACAGCCGCTCTCCCTGAGCAAGCCTCACTGCGCTCTCCAAGAAGGCTGTGGCATGCCATACCACTGCAGCAACCCCTTCACTGCAACATCCCTTCCCATCAGAATTTTAAATACGCTACTTCCTAATACGAAAACCCAGAAGTATAGACTTGAACATGTTGCATCTATACGCAAAAGAACATGTGAACATAGACACAAACTCCCCCTCAAAACACCACAACCAATGTTCTACCCATATGAGCCACTGAAGGTTAGTTTCTCAATTTTTCACAGCAGACTTGGCAAACAAAACCTCAGAAAGCTTGAGGAATGTATGGTTTCATTGCAAAACTCTAATCCAAAATCAGCTTTAAGGATTAAGGTGCCTTTTTTTTTTAATAATTTTGAACAAGTTAAGCCACTTGTGTAGTAGTGTTCTGCCACAAAGGAACAGAAATGAATGACATATTAACTTTTCAAAGCTTGGCTCGCAAACTGAAAAGAGTGGTTGAATAAGAATACATAACCCTGGAGGACAAGAATGTAATCCTGGAACTAAGTGACCTCAAGGACAACAAAAGTAAGGCATTTTTTGTCACAGAGGTGCAAGCAGAAAAGGAAAACACATTTTTTGCGTCCACAAATCTCAATGACAAATTAGGTAGTGCAGTTAAGGTCCTTACAATATCATGAGTTGGAAGGACCCATGAAGATCACTGAGTCCAACTCCTAGCTCCACACAGGGCAACTTAAAAATTAAACTATATATCCCAGAGCATTGTCCAACCACTTACTGAATACCAACAGACTTGCAGAAGTGACCACTTCTCCGTGGAGCTTGTTCCAGTGCTCGGCCATCAGCTCAGAGAAGAACCATTCCAATCCGAAGAACCAATATCTAATCTGAACTTCCAATGATGCATCTTTAAGCCACTCCCTTGAAATTTATCACTGAACACCAGAGAGAAGAGGTAAGCACTCCTCTTCCACACCCCATCATGAGGAAGTTGCAGGCTGCAATGCAGTCTCCAGTCAGTCTCCTCTTCTCCAGGCTGAACAAACCTGGTCTCCTCAGCCACTCCTGATAAGTCATGCTCGTTAGTCCTTGTACCGTGTCTTTTGTCTTTCTTTGGACATATTGTAGTATTTTTATATCTTTACATTGTGGACCCCAATCTGCACACAGTACTGAAAGTGAGACCACACCAACATTGAGCAGAGTGAAACAATCACTTCCTTTGACCAGTTATAATGTGTTTAATGTACCTCAGGATATGGCTGGCCCTTTTGGCCTCCAGGGCACATCATTGACTCACATTGAGATAACCGCTAGCCAAAACTCCCAGTCCCTTTCTGCAAGACCGTAACCACCTGTCCCCCAGTCTATATGAACATACAGGATTACACCATCCCAGGTGCAAAATATAACATATGTTCTTGCCAAAATTCACACAGTTGGTGACTGTCTAGCATTCTAATCTATCAAGATCTATCTCTAAGGTCCCTGTATCCTTGAGGGTATCAATGGTTTCTCCTAGTTTACTATTGTCTGCAACTACTTACTACGCACTCAACTCCCATGTCCAAGTCATTAATAAAACAACCAAACAGAATTGGCCCTAAAATTAAACCTAAAATTTCGGGGAAGACCACTACTGACGGGCCACCAGGTAGATGTTACCCAAATACTACAACTCTTTGAGCTCCGTTTGTCAGTCAGCTGTTCACCATCATATCTTGTACAAGTCCAGCTGTGTGCTGGAAATTTTGTACAGAAGGATTCTGCGAGAGATTGTGTCAAAAACTAAATTAAACTAAAGCAAAGTAAACTAAACTAAACTAAAATAAAATAACATGCAAAAAACCCAACAACCAAACAACCCACTGCCTCCTCTTTTTCCACTAGGTAGGTAACTTTATCATCAAAGAATATCAAGTTAGTAAGGTATGACTTTCCCTTCGTGAACTTATTGTTGCCTTTGACTGATGACTGCTCTGTCTTTCAAGTGTTTTTCAGCAGCTCCCATAATAATCTTCTCCAAGCACTGGAGCGAGAGTGACAAGCCTAGAATTACAAGGGTCATCTTTCTAGACATTCTTGAAAATTGCTACCTCCCAGTCAGCAGGGATAGGACCTCCCCAGATTCCAGAAACTGATAACTGAGAGAGGTCTTGCAACGACATTGTCCAGTTCTTTCGGTACCCTGGGATGAATCCAATTGGGCCCCATAGATTTACATACAATGGTTGAAGCAGCAAATTCTGCATAAACAACTGTGACTCTATCCCTCTCCCAGTCATGGTGCTCAGACTGATGGCTCCTGTGGTTCCAGGGCCCATTTTTGATGATAATGGACAGAGGCAAAGGTGGCATGAAATACCTCAGTTTTATCTTCATTCACCTCTGTTTGTGAGGTGAAAACCAACATCATCAAGTAATGGACCAATGTTTTATTTAGTCCTCCTTTTACCATGAACATGCCTTAGAAAGCCTATTTTTTTACCCACCACAATACTGACTTACTTCAATTCCAACTGAGCTTTCACCATATGAATTTTCTCCCTAGTGACAAATAGCACCTCTGTAATTCTCCTGTGTAGCTTGACACGATTTTAAAGTACACACGATTTCTTTTCCACCTAAATATTCAGAATCAGTATTCAGAGTTCAGTGTTCAGTTGCCTATTTAGCCTACCCAGCCTTCTGTTCCACATCCTTGATTTCCAAAACTTGGGAATTGCCTTCTCTAGGGCTCTTTTCAAAGGTGGCTCTTAAAAAGTCCCCAGTATTTATGGACTCAGAAACCCTTGAAAGCAGATTCCCTACTAACTACTTCCTTAAGCAGCCAAAAGCCTGCTCTTAGTAGCACCTCTGCTGACAGCTTATTTCATAGTGCCAAATATCTTAAATTTAACAGCTTCATAAACACTGTAGCCAAGATAGCCACTAATCTTCACTTCACCCATCAGAGCACCTCCAGTTAGAAACAACAGACCTAGGAGTGCATTTTCCCTATTCAGTTCCCCTAGCACATTTATCAAAAGTCATCTTCTATATGCTTCTGAACCTGGACAGGAGGACTGGGGCCATGCAAACTTTCTGAAGGACAGCAAGGACAAGTTCAACATCCTGCACCTGGCCCAGGGCAACCCCCAGTCTAACTACAGACTGGTGGATGAAGGGTTTGAGACCAGAGAAGGAAAAGAACTTGGGGATACTGGTGGATGAAAAATTAGACATGACCTGGCCGTGTGCACTCACAGCCCAGAAAGCCAAACATGTCCTGGGCTGCATCCAAAGCAGCACGGCCAGCATGCTGAGGAAGAGGATTTTGCCCCTCTGCTCTGGTGAGATCTTACCTGGAGTGCTGTGTCCAACTCTGGGGTCCTCAGCACAGGAAAGACATTGACCTGTTGGAGTGAGTCCGGAGCACAGCCAGGACAATGATTATAGGGAAGAGGAAATGCTGAGAATTGGAGTTGTTCAGCCTGGAGAAAAGAAGGTTCCTGGAAGACCTAATTGTGACCTTTTAATATTTAAAAGGGGCTCATAAGAAGCATGGAGAGAGAATTTAACTAAGGTCTGTAGAGGCAGAACAAGGAGAAGCGATTTAAAGCAGGGATTTAAGTTCCTATAAACTAGTAAATCAGTGCCAACATCCTGGCTGCCTGATCTCTAGTAAACTCCTACAACAACATCTCCTTTATTTGCTTTTCCTTTAATCTTTACCCAAAGGTTCTAAACCATGTCACTCTCAGCTGCAAACACCGTACAGTCTGACCCCTCCTTTACACTTGGTGCTACCCCTCCGCTTCACCTGCCCTCCCTGTCTCTCCTGAAGGGTCTATAACTGTCCATCCCAGCACTGCAGCCACAGTGCTGCACTTCCCATCAAGTCTCACTTAAGCCAGCTCTGCAGGTCTGGGACTGAGCCAAAACTTCTGGTTCCTCTTGTTTATTCCTCGTGCTGTAGGCAATAGTGTACAAGCACTTGAAATGCTCTCCACTGGATTTGGTGCATCTTGGAGCAGACATAAATCTCGCACCTGCACACTGTCACTCATCGTGCTGTCCCAGAGCTTGTCACTGGTAACCCTGTCCAGTCTCACACCTCTGCAGGGTCACCTTCCCAAGCAATGACTGTGGCTTCTGCAGAGAGGGCAGCCAGCACCTTTGGCAGTGGAGGGCTGCTACACTTGAGTGCAGCACTTCAAGCAACAGACCACAGCACGTGCCAGCTGACAGCTTGATCCTTGGAAAGAAAAGCCATCCTGAAAAGACAGGTCAGTTCCTCTGCCAACTGCCATGTTGCACAAAGCTGCAATGATGATGACAGGCTCAATTCTTTGGGGCTTCTGCTTGTCCCTATTGCACAAACATCTTCTTCAGAGCTCCGGGATGGAGAAGTCACGAGAAGGCCTCCTTCTTGTTTCCCTCTACTCCGCTGGGAGCTGCAATGCATAGGAGGGAAGCATATCAGGGCTGAGCAAGGGGTGCAGAGCAGGAAGAGGGCCATGTATCTGATGTGGAGCAGGGTTTTGTCCACCTTCCTGATGTGCCATCTAAGATGAGTAAGGACGAAAATTTGGGCATTTTAGTACATTGTGTCCCTAAGTTTTTTTGTCTTCCTCTCCAGCACAATGTCCCTTATCAGGGCTCATCTGGGTTATTTTTTGAGTACTTCACTTGGCAAGAAAAACAGTAGGAATAAGTTCTCTGGATCCACAATTAGAAATATTCATTGAATAGGAGAGTAAAGTACACAGAGGACATATAAGACTTTTTACTTTTTGCCTACATATACATTCATGTATCTGTATCCTCTTCCCAGCAAGTCATGCATGTTATTATCCATTTTGCATTATCCTGTGCATGTCTTATCCTTAACAGGAGAACTGAGTCTTCTGTTTCTACCTTTACTGCCTATGTTTGTCTTTTTTTTTTAATAAATTACAGGTTTTTTAAAAGAAAACCCAAATATATTTCTATAAAAGCAACTGGAAAACTCTTTAAAAGGGCCCATATAAAGTGGGAGTGTCCCACAGGCACATTTGTTTTTATAAAGTACTTTGCACTCAGAAAGTCAGATGATGTAATGACTATTCCATGATCTTGGTATGTTATGTAAGGAAACATAAGTAATTTCCTCCATTATTTATAAAATGATAGAATGACCTGTGAATACATATGCATACAATGAAGTAAATTCAGAATTCAGTATTCAGCAACTCCTACCATCTGGTATATTTTCATTTGCACCTTTTCTAGGCTGCTGCTGAGCACATCACCATTCCAAAGAGGGTTTTTGTTTAAAGTGCTGACTTGAAGCATTTCCAGTTTTATGCTGGACAGGAAAAATATAAATACATTCCATTCCCTCATCTTTCTGTAGCCTCCTCAAACTTCCATTTGTGACTGTTCTTAATGTTTCTGAAAATGGGGCATAAACTGTTAGCTGACAAATAAATGTCTGAAGTCAGATGATTTTTTATAATAGAAGAGCAGGAGCTTACCCACAGTAGTCAGATGCTTCACTCAGATGGGTATTACAGACCATTTACACTCGAATCTCACGAAAAAAATTTATGAAAACATGGATCTGTTTTGCATGTCAGTGAAGGCTGTTCAGTGACTTGAGTTAGATAATTGACTTGCTCCATTCTGGAGTGTAAACACACACCTTATTATTAAGGATCAGATAAAAACAGCTGGCAGCAAAATTATAGGTACTGGAAAACAGGAACTACAATGAGTCACTGCCACAGGGACTTTAGCTTCCATATCAGCAGAATTTGATATTTTCAGGGGGAGTAAATGGTGCTGAGGACCAAGCACTGGCTCATATGTACAGCTTTCAAAAGTGAATCTTCATCCTAAGAGCTTTTAAATATGAATTAAAGCTGTCGAGGAAAGCAGAATAGATAAGAATATACCATTGGCCATCAGAAATTTTTACCCTTGTGTCAGCCTAATTGGCGATTACTGATATGTCTTTTTCCTTCCAGTGTTACAGAGGATAAGTCAATGGCAAGACAATGACAGAGCATCTATCATTATTATTATTATTATTTCTGGTCATCTTGTGTTCTATGGTACAAAGAAAACAATTCTAACTACAGACACCTAAATCTGTATTTCACGTCTGTACATTTGCTTATCAGAAACCATGTCAATCCTAGCCACCAACACACAGAAACTGTTAGTTTTCCACTCCATTTTGCCTTTTTCAGGAAAAAGATACAGCCAGATTGTACTGTGGTCTTGTACTGAGGGAGCCACAGTAGCAGCAGACGCTCCAGTCTGGAGCCCACGGCAGATGAGCGTGACTTCACTCCCAGACCCACAGTAGAAAATGGACAGTCTCAGCCCAAGATATTTCAGTGCCTGGTGACTGAACAGAAAATCATTAACTGAAGATGATTTAGGAGTAAGAATTTAGAAGGAAATTTAGAAGGGCAAGCATCAGATGTGTTATAAGTTGCCTTTCCTGAATACTGGGAGGAAAATCTTACCGGGTAAAAATGAGAACAACTATAATGTCATATAACCCACAACAGATTGCTGAATTAGCATTTTTTACTTCTTTTCCCTCCTCCTGAAGCAGAAAGAGCTATGAAGCAAGTGTATGTAAGGGCAATCACTGTCAGCACTAAAGACCTCTCTACATTTAGTGTAATGGGGAATTTATAATGCTTTCTGTCTGGGACACTGCTGTAATGCTAGTGGCAATATCACAGTTATAAACACTAAGCAGCTGATATATATTTAGCTATGCATTCATGCTTTTGCTAAGCCTCTAATCCCAGCTTTAAGTATACTTGCTAGTAGCAACCAGTTAAATCTTTGCTAGGATAAATCACTGGCTATCTGTTACATGTTTCCATTACTTTTGCACAGACATATTCTGTGATTCTGGGATTACTCAAAAAATGGTACCAAACGTGATCAATGCAACAGAAGCCCCAGATCAGAAAACACTCCAAAACTACAACTGCAATGGTCATAAACCCATGAAATTCTAAGGTCCATCTCCCACAAATTTATTGCTAGTCTTGGACTCAACAGTAGTACTAGCTTCAGTCTAACCCTGGAAATTAACCTAGCATCACTTAACTGTTGATTGCGTCATTTGCTTGAGATTGGTCATGCATTTGCTGTCATGATCTGGATTAAAATATGATTTACACTAAGAGATTTTTTTTAATAAATTAATAAAATTTGTGTTTCACTCATTTGGCAACCGAGATACAGAGCTCCGTTTCTGTGTATGTGAAAGGCCTTGTAGCAGTGCAGGTCAATATGGAAATACCACTGTGTTTTCAAAGTCCTTCACTTTGATCCGGTTCCCACTGACTCACTTCATGTACACCCTTCACAGGCAAACAATGAGTTCACAGTGATAAGGGACTAGACAGCTTTCTGGAGGTCATTTAGAGCATCTCCCTAACCAAGAAGCAGTGACAGATTTCGTGTTCAAGCTCAGCTAGACTGGACAGTGCAGAAACACCACAGGCCATGTGAAACAGAAACACTGAATGCCTGTCTGTAAACTGGCAAGACTCCGGGATATGGGAGGCAAGTAGAGAACTGGGGCCATTGTTCTATAGCCTTGCCGATCTCTATAATCAATGCAAAATACAACAATATGGCAGTTAGAGAAAACAGGTAAATGAGAAAATAAGAGTTGATTTCAGTTGGACTGCCAAAAACGTAAGACCAGTACAGAAAAACACAGGCAATCTCTAACCTGTAGGGAATGACTTCTGTTTTCAACCTGTTTACTTGGGTGTTGACTGCAAAGTTAATTCTGGATGAATGGTCAGAGGTATCTGTAAAAATAGCTTAGCAAGAAAGGAGGTAAGATACTCCAAAAAGTTGCATTATACAAACAAGACATATTTATACTATGTGTAATTTAGCTCTATACTACCTAGAAATGAATATAAATATGTACATGTGCATCTATATCATTTTGTGCTGAAAACTTATCTTTTGATGCTGCACAAAGGAGAAAATGAAATATCTTCCCAATCCAGACTGGGGTCACAGCTGTTCTGCAGGCTGCCTATGTTCGCCTTCACCAGAAACTTCCTACAAATAGTCATATTAGACATGACGCGTACCAAAGCCTCTCCCTAATCTGTGATTTTGTAAGTTGTGGATGTGTTCTATGGAAGCCAAAACAAGGCAAAAAGTTATTGACTGAATTACAATTCTGCAGCCAGCTGACTGAATTCAAACACAAATTCAGATCAACTTAAGTCACCACTTTTCCATATTCCTTTGTTCCCCATTAGGAAATGCAAAATCCTTATAGAATACTTTAAGTAATTCACTTTCATACATAAAGATCAGCCATCTGCTTTGAGTTGCAATTATCCAGATTTTAAACTGAAAGAGCAAATTAAAAGAGAAAGTAAATATTAAACAACTCCTAAATCAACATTCACCAAAGTAAATAAAAAAGTGGCTTCCTACTCATGTATAATCAGGGTCATTTTCAAGATACCATATTAAAGAACATAAAGTCATAAGTAACAGTACAACTAAATATCTCCTTAAAAAGAAAAATTTTCTTTACCCTTCAGGGTAAAGACCATGACTTTTTACTGCCCTTCAACAGATTTCCAGATAATTTTGACACTGAAAATGGCATACAGTGTAATAGCCTACTCACATAACAGTGTTTTCTGCTGAAGGTATATTGTGCTTACATCTTGGACTAACAAGAACTCTCAGTGAGATTAGTCTTGAATTTCAAGTGCTGTTTTATCTCTGAAGTTTAGAATGCTTACCAGCACCTCAGAACAAAGCTGTTTCTTCCGTTATTCCATTTTATCTGCCTTCCCATAAAGGTATGTACTACAGCAACTTATATAAACTCTGTAAAAGAGCAGTGAAAAAAGTTTCATTTCTTTTTGTTTGATTTCAGAAAACTCTGAAAACTTTCTTCATAGTTACTTCTGATCTGATGTCCTCAAAAAAGTCAGCCTGTGTGTTTCAAATGTCACCCTTCAATCTCCTATCAAGAATCAGATGGGTAGGGAACAAAGTATAACACCGAGGTACTCGGCAGCCAATAAAGATGTTGCTTGACAGATTTTTTTAAAAACAACAATGGTATTTATAAATAAAATCATTATAAGCACTAACTTAGAAGTTCAATGTAGTGTTCTGTTACACAAAGCATCTAATACCATTTGTTAAAACCAAAAGCAATAAATAAGGTCTCCTAAAATTGTGTTTGAAAAATTTCATATACATTAAGGATGCACATATAGAGTACGATAACTGAAAGCTCTTTAGTTCTATGACATAAGATCTTTCAAAGTACATAATCAGAAAGACATTTTGTATGGAAATAAAATATCTATATTTAAAGCTTGTTATCTGTAAGAAAAATACTCCTCTGTAAGAAAAATTACTTATACTTACAATCTTTACCCACTTCTCCTCCCACGAGCAAAAAGACCACCTGAAATAATCTGTCCAACACTAAAAAAACACAATAAGTCACATAACAAGTTTCAGTGAAATGCATTTTTAAATGGCTGAGTTATAAAACCCTTGAAATCAAGCTTTATAATGAAATGCTGATAGACCCTTAACTTTAATGGCTCTTCCAAGTGTTTCTAGAGCAGGCATTACTCACAATGTCATAAAGTGATGTTTAAAATGCTACAGAATTTTCTCAAGGCAAATAAGCAGGTGTTCAAGAGGGCAGCGCTATTTAAACCTCACTGATTTATGGATGTGCTGCATGAAAGACCAATAAGCTTTATGGAAGCTCACAGCAGAAACTCCGGACTATCGTAGACACAGTACCACCATTGTCTGAAGATCACCAATACATATTAATTTCCACGTTGTAATATTTGAGCTCCTGCATTTTGTATGTGTTACCAGTAGTGAAATATATACCTTAACTCACAGAGTAGGGCTCTCTTTTACTGGTGTACTTTTCATAGAATATTGCATGCCATAAAATCCAGTGCTCAGCTACTTCATCATACACAGTGATGTGAGTCACCTGATACATAGGTCTTTTTCTGTTATTTCAGCAATACTGCTTCTTACCTCTTCCAAAATTTACAGTCACTGAGTCACTTCCCTCAAAACTTTTAAGCAGATTTAAAAGAAGAAAACATATCAAAATATACCTGCCACAGTGGTCAAAATCATCCTTTTGAAAGTCATTTAACTATCAGAAAAGCAACCAATAGGTCATCAAACCACTTTCTGTAACTGATTAGCATTTTTTGTTTGTTAACACACACACACACAAATCAATAAACTCATGGCTATGGAAACCGGCCTTAATGATTTAGTAAGACAGTAATTTAGTCCAGCGAAAACTACAAAAAACAAAACAAAACGACAACCAAAAAAACCCAAAAAACCTCCAAACAAACAAAAAAACAGTATTAGCTATCTATAGCAAACTCCATTAAAGAAAATTGGTAGAAATAAAAAAAAGCCATTACACCTTAGACTTTAGATGGTAGTTAGCACTAAAATACCTGATATCTGTGGATAATTATTTCCATTTTCTCTTAAGGAAACAAAGTAACCCTATATTTTTAGTTCTACAAGACAGAACACTATCAGCTCCATACTGGTGCGTGTGATAAATAAATATCAACTGAAAAGTTCAAAGAGAATAAAAAGGTAAATTATGACACCAGTTCAATTAGCTGCAAAGCAAATATGACCACCTTTTCAAATGCTTTTTAAAAATCAATTTACCTGTATATTGACATAATTGTAAGAAACTTATAAAAGGTCATATGAGAACTGAGAATTACATGCACCAACAAAGATCAGCTTCCTAGTACACAGGACTGACTTACATGGAAAGATCACATATTTTACTCCAGTTTGTCCCATTACTGATTGATTCTACTAGAAAACCTTTAGTTTAAACAGCAGTAGCAGAAATAAAATGTAGACAGTAGTTACAGGTGCAGCAATTAAGTTCCATTTAATCAAATCATGCTTTGCAGATAGAGTACGCAAGTTAAAATTCAGATTTCTGTCACACATCTAATATTTCTCACCGAGAAATACTTGTGCAAGCATGCAAGGAAGAACCACAGGAAGAAGGAGCACTTACCCAGCTAAAAGCTTATCCAGAACTTACCCAGCTAAATGCTTTACTGAACTGCTATACAAAGAACAGACACCTTATGACTATCACAAAACTCTAAATATTGCTTGATATGGCCATGTAGTAGGTTGAAATTTATTTGATGGACAAGCTGTTAACCCAATGGCGCATTTCTGCGATTTGCATATTTAAAGGGTGCGGAAGCACGGGAATTTCCCTTTTTGTTCCTGCTCCTAGCCCCGAGGGGTGGCCAACGGGAGGCTCCGGGCCCCGTCCTGGGCCCAGGCCAGGCCCCCTCCCCCTTTCCCCCCTCCCTCTCCCCCAGCGCAGGAGCGTGGGCGAAAAAGCCGCCAGGGAGAAAGCTGTCTCGTCTCCACATGCAGCCAAGATCAGCCTTAAACTAAGGCGCAGCCAAGACTGAGCAGCCAAGATAGACCTGAAGCCACTCCGGCCCCATGCAGAGCCAGCGGGGGCCGCAGAGCCTCCCTGCAGCTGGTACAGCTCGCGCCAAACTGAGGAAGACATCATGCAGCCAGCAGCATAAAGAGAGTGAAGCTTTCTCCAATGTAAAGCCCTAACAAGATCAACTACTTAACATGGAGACTCCAAGATCAGAAAGAGGGGAAGGTTGAGATCACGTGAGACGAAGCCAAGATGGCGGCAGGAAAAGAGGGCAGAGGTGCTTCCAGTGCCAGAGCTTAAAGTTCTCCTTGCAAGTGGTGGTGAAGACTGTAATATTACAGACTGTTTTCTTTATAATTCATATAAGTACATAGGGGGATGGAAAATCCACACTCAGCCTGTGAAGGCCTAGATGTTGTGAAGGGCTTTTAGAGATTTTGAAGAAGATAGCCTTTGTTTTCAGGCTAGACTAATTCATCCTTAAAAGACTAAACCCTACGTTACGGCCCGTGACTGGCAGTGTGAAGAGACTGTAAGATTTCATGAGAGAGAGATTTTTTCACTTCAGTAGATTGTTTCCGGGCGGACTGCTGAGTTGTGAAGAATCCCACAGCATAGCAGAAGAAACGCTTTTCCTTAAGTGTAAAAAAGACTCTTAAAGAAATGCAACACTGACCAAATCCCATGTTTTGTTTTCCCTTGCGTGAGTTGGTTGGAAAGAGGGGGTGCTGAGAGAGAGGGGAATTGGGTTTAATTTCTTATTACTTCTTTTACTTTTAATTCTCTTAGCAATAAACTTTCTTTATATTGGAACTGCTTAAGTCTGGACCTGTTTTGCCTTGTAGTTTTCCCATTTTCCTCAATAATCCTTATTTTCTCCTTATGCAAATAATTAGATTTTGTGTGCTTGGCGTTTAGCTGCGTCAAACCACGATTGGCCACCATCGAGTTATGCTTTGGTATAAGCAAAGTTCAGCACTCACAGAGGTACAATGAGTCTAAGGTTCCCTGAGTACTATTTTTATTCATAAATACATACAGTAAAACCAAAAAACAATCTTCAGAATAATTATAATTTTACAGTATGAATCTTTTTTCTAAACACTTGATCTTGCCTGCCATATTGACTTGGTGATCATAAAAAAACATTCACAATTTGGGAAATAAATTCCTCTGCTCTGAATCATCTACTGCACCTGAAGATTATATAGAGAAAAGTTTATGCTTTCTGTGCAAGGCTGAGACCCAAGATTACAATACATGTGAGACAATAGCAAACTGTCCAGAGTTAAGAAGTGAGATAGTGATTCAGTATTGCTTTTCTTCATGACCCTTTATTCGGGTTATTCATGTGAACACAGTCAAATTAAAGGAATGAAAAGACTATACTTGGGATCTAAAGGAAGGTACTATTAATGAGTACCAGTTTTGATGCACTTTACTGTAAAGAATAATTTCAGATTAAATTATTTTAACATTGTAAAAAAATGTCTGTGTTTTTCATTTTGTCTAGGCCCATGTAGTTGGAAAGGCTGCAAGCTTACTCAGATCCTTCATCACAACTAATACAATTTTTAACTGTAACATAATGGCAAGGAAGAAACCTTTGAGTAGTTTTATGTTTTGCAGTGGAGTTTTTCTAATTTATTTTCTCCCCAACTTCTTACTACTTTTTTCCCTGTTAGGACTTTGCTTTCATTAGCTTCACTCCCGAAAAAAATACATTGCCCTTAGATAATAGTGAAGGATAAGAAGGGCAGGAGCAAGGACAGAAGTCCTCTTCCACTGACCTACAGTTGAGGTCACAATAATGTTAAAATTACAGACCCTTTAAAAGGTGATCAAACAAACCATCCAGAGCACAGAGGTTTGATACCATCATGATATATTGTACTGATACTCTGCTCTTCTCTTTCTATTCTTCATGTCAGCGGGAAACAGAATTCACAAGATTGTAGCCCTCTGAACACATCAGTAAGTTTTAGTCTTGTCCTTTTCAGTCTCCTGCTGGTTCAAATAACAGGAACCAAGAGAAAGAATAGTTCAAAGATATTATGAATGACTGCAACAAATACAGAATGCTTGAGGTGATTTTTAGGTACTCCACACCAACAAGCTTAACATGGTTGCAGTCTCCTTCAGGTTTTTCACATTCTCAACAGAATTCAAGAAAAAATGTTTTCCCTCTGAGTGAACAAGCAAACACTGAGGGAGTAGAAGCCTAGAATGTGGTTACACAAACTTAGGTAGTACGGACTCATCTTTATCTCTGTTGTCTGCTCCTATTTCCCCCTCCCTCCAACTTGGCATTTTGGGGTTTAGACAAATTGTAAACAGAAACTGGTCTCCAAACTCAGTGAAAAGTATTTTCGTCTCCTTTTTTTCTGTGAGGTTTTAGCACAAATAAGCATTTCCATCAGCAAAGTGTAGATACTCTCAGCAACCCTATGTACCTTTTCTAATCCTTAACTCTTCCTTCAGTTATCTCTGACATATACTAAACATGCATAAAGAATCCGCACGGTTATTTGTATTTCCTCTGCAGAGAAGTAAAATCCTTAGTTCCCTTTTCATCCCACTTCATTCACTTTATCAGCAACTCAATTGCAGTATTTTTTCTATTTCCATTTAGCAAATGCTATGAGGGTAGAATTGTTGCATCATACCTCAAAGAAATTGTCTTAAGAATTCATTGGAAAGATTTTCATCCCAGTTTTATTCAGCAAATGTTGGAGTGTTCTGCCAATTTTCACAGGAGATCAGCACAAACCTCTTTAGCACAGGTGTTTCCGGGACTGGGATTTGTTAGGAAAAGTAACTATTTAACAGCTTATAACCCTTTTAAAGCCGAAACTGTCTCTAACATTTTTCAAGGTCCTGTTGAAAATACCTGTACGTTTCTTGCAGGGGCCTTTGCCACAGATCTGATGATCTGGAAATCAATGCAAATAATATTATATGTTTCTAATTCTAAAGAGGGCTTTATCTTGTGGGATTTCATTTGTTTCTTTCATACACACTTGACAGTCAGTTAGTATAATCTTCAATCACACCTTTCATAAACAAATGATGTACAGGGGTAGAGCTAGGCTTCTCTGATGGGGAGTTATTCTGTTAAAAGCATAAGTCTATTAGTCTTATTTTCATTCATTTTAACACACCATTTCCACTGACTTACTCAGTTATTGCCAGTTCTAGGAGTTAGTGCAGCACTGCTTAATAACAATGTGTGGTTTCTGACACTTATTTATAGTATACTAAAACTGAAGTCAGAGTGGGTGGTAAGAATTTTAGACCACCTGGGATGTCTTTAAATCTTCAGCACATGTTTAACTGCAGCAAGACCAGAAATAATCTCAAATATCCAGTCATCGCACTATTAGCTGATTCACCCTTTAAAATTATATATTCACTTCAAGGAACTATTTTTCCCAAGTGCCCTTTTAAAAAATAAAAAACGTTTTATTGTAACTTCATCAGTTAAGTGATGGAGAAATACTTGGGAAAACAAAAGTGACTGTTAAAATTTTATTTTAAAGCAAGGCATGTGTGGACAGCAAACTGATGGATTTTCTGGATTTAATTTTGTTTCTTTCAGTCTCTGCCTTGCGTGAAACAAGAACTGTGCATTCCATGTGAGACGGTATCAGTTGCTTAGTTTTATGAGTGTCTAGTTGTGAGCTTAAAATTTGCATCATGCAGTAACTGGTTTAGGAAAAAAACTATACTTTCTTTCAAAATATTAATTCAATAAATATTTCCTAAGTATCTGAGTGGTATTTCATATTGGTAATAAGGTGATAGAGTAAGCAACACCATTTTAGTAACCATGTTACAAATCAATCCCCCTCTTCTTCCATCTGTATTGTCATTTTCAGTGAAGGACACTGCTTGTCCCCTGTCCATCAAAGCACTTAAACATTTGCAGTCTCCTTGACTTCAGCAGTGCTACTGTTCATGGACCCAAAGTGAAAAATGTACTCAAGTGTTTCTGGTGGATCAGAGTGTTGCTGAGCAAGGGCAGCAAAGCAGAACGTAGCCAGAGCCTTTAGTGCTGGAAATGTTGCCTAGTAATAATATAGTTTTTTCAGGTACAATGTTTGACTTTTTTAACAATAAACTTGAATGCAAAGGGAGTTGTGAAATACATCATGTTTCTATTTTAAGAAGTATAATTAAAATAAGAGGAAATTTTTAGTAACCAACGTTAAAAAGCAGAGAAATCAAAATCAATTTGATACACAAAGTTATCTGAGGAAGACACAGCCTTGGTGTGAATTGGAATAAATTCAGAATGCTAACAATTTCCTAATCAGTGAGGAGCCTCCAATTTCTACCAGTTTCATACTAGTGTTAAATGTTTTAAATTCAGGTTATACTGACCCTCAATTACAAGGGCTTTTCTACACAGCCAGTAAACAAAGTTACTATGGAATATTAGTGAAATTTTCACAAGCCAAACATATCTGTAAATAAGTAGCTGATGGTTACTGTAAATAAACGTTCTTACCTATAGTCTTTAAACTATGGACTAAACAGTTTAAGTATTTGGAAATTCTCTATCTGTGATAGACATCAAACAAGCACTCATTCCACGGTCTCATTATAGCTGAGATGTTCAAGTTAGGAGAATTTTTCTTGTACACGGTAAGGTAAAAGAGTGCTTTCTTGTCTTTATTAGAGGACAATAAAAGAAGGAAAAGCATATTCCTTAAGGGCAGCAGTACAGTAAATCTCTGGGATTTACTTTTGGTTATTTTCTTAATTTGGTTTAATTTCAGAAATGTTATCACAGGAGACAATAACAAAGGCAAAATCAGAATAACCTCAGATGCAATGTACTGTTTAAATTCTTATTTTTCATGCAGGTTAGTTATAGTTACTACTATTATCAGGGAAATACAGATGATGTAAATGCATTCTGTGAGAATTGCCCTTCAAAAAAAAAGAAAAAACAAGCAAAAAAAACCCCACAGGCCTTTTCCCACAAGAACCTTATTTTTAATCAAACACATTTTACTCTTCAAGCAGGAAGCCAATTTGATATTACAAATGTTTTTGCCAAGTGATGGAATGTGCAGTCATGCACCAGCAATTGAATCCTGAAATTCAGTTTGTCCGTGTTAGACAAGAAATAGCTTTCAGGTTCAAGCATGCACTGTATTACAAGGGGAGGCACTTAAATACATAAAGGGGAGGCCATGCATTTTATTCCAGAAGACTGAAATACATCTTGCAATATGGGGCTTTGATGTTATTCATATGCTAACAATATACCATTTTCTCCAAGTGCTTGATACAGCTGAATAAAAAGACATAATTTGCTGACATTGTACTGAACACTTCCTGTCCAGAATACTGATCAATTGTCATTCGGCTTCCAAGGCAAATACACCCAAAATAGCCCTCAACATAACCTTTACATTACGCTTTCAACACTTAAAAATTCCAGTTAAAATAATTTTCCATTTTACAGAATAAAACGATGAAACAAAGACCATAACTGTGTTTTCAGTCTGCTTCTAAAATGCAGTTCTAGTGCCCCAGGGACTTCTTTCATCTAGTGTAAATGCTGGCATATGATGTGATTGTTAACATAGCTGGCCACCAGATGAAGTAAATTATCTAAACTGCCAAGATTCCTACTTTCATTCCAATTTAAACATCAATTTAACACAGAAACTGAAGGGTATTATGAAAGCTTTAGTATGAACCATTTCAGATATGAAAAAAAGAGAAGTATTTCTCAAGCCACCAAAACAAACAAATATGCAAGTCATTGAACCTGAAGATGAGTTCAAAAATGATCAGTGCAGAAAGGCATTTCTATCTAACACCTCACGCTGCTAAATTAATGCAGTATACCCTATGCACCTTGCAAAAAAGGAGTCATCTGCATGAATCCACCAAGGCATTATCCAGAAGCAACTGTTATGTCAAGCGGTTAAAAGGGGAGCCTATAGCCAACAAGTATCTGGTTACTTTTTCTGAGGGAAAGGACTTTGAAGCACATTTAGGCTGTGAGATTGCCCTATTCAGGAAGATTTTTCTCCAGTTTAAGCAATTTTATTACAGATTTCTTTCTGAGAGTCATTTAATCTCCTTTTTTCTCGGCTCCTTCCTCCTCCATACAACACTAATTCTCCTACTCCATTCAATGGCATACCCACAAGGCTGTGAGCTCTTTAATACAGCAGCTCCCTTTGCACAGCACAATGCAGTTACTCTTACATAAGGTACTGAAACATCACCACAGCAAGGTCTAGGCAATCCAGGAGACTCCTGGAAGGCATGGAGGATATCTTCTTAAGTCATGGAGTACACAGCCCTAGCACAAGGGATGCGTTTCTAAATCTGTTGGTCAGCAGTGTAAGTGAGCTAACTGGGGACATCAATACTGGAGGCAGCCTGGTCTGCAGTGATCACAGGTGGAATTTGCAGTCCTCAAGCTTATAGGTCAAGCAAAGATATGTCCCTGAACTTTAGCAAAGCAAACTTCCATCTCTTCAAGGAGAAAGTCACTGGGATACCCTGGGAGACTTGGATAGATGGTCACATCCAGAGGGTAGTGGTTCAACGGCTCGGAGTCCCAGTGGACGTCAGTGACAAGTGGTGTCCCTAGGGGGTCTATACTGGGACCAGTGTTATTTAACATCTTCATTAATGACACAAATGAAGAGATTAAATGCATCCTCAGCAAATTTGCAGATGACAGCCAGCTGAGTCGTGCAGTTGACATTCCTGAAGGGAAGGATGTCATCCAGAGGGACCCGGAAAAGAAGTGAGTCCATAGGAACTTCATGTGGTTTAACAAGGCCAAGTGCAAGGTGCTGTCCTGTTGAGGACTTGGGGGTGCTGGTGGATAAGAGGCTGAACATGACCCAGCACTGCGCACTCACAGCCCAGAAAGCCAAACGTGTCCTGGGCTGCATCCAAAGCAGCGTGGGCAGCAGGGGAGGGAAGGGATTCTGCCCCTGGTGAAACCCTACCTGGAACACTGGATCCAGCTCTGGAGTCCCAGAACAGGAAGGATATTGACCTGTTTGAGTGAGTCCAGAGGACAGCCAGGAAGATGATCAGAGGGATGGAGTACTTCTTCCATGAGGTAAGACTGAACGAATAGAGATCATTCAGCCTAGAGAAGAGAAGGCTTCACAGTGACCAAATTGTGGCCTTCCAGTATCTGAAGGGAACTTACAGGAAAGATGGGGAGAGATCTTTTGCAAGGCCATATAGTGACAAGACAAGAAAGAATGATTTTAAACCATTTTTGGTATAAACTATTTTTAAACCTACTCCCAGAATAGGTTTAGATTAGATATGACTAATAAATTCTTGACCATGAGGTTGATGGGGAACATGTTTCCAGGGAAATTGTGGCTGCCCCATTCCTGGTGTGTTCAAGGCCAGGCTGGATGCGGCTTTGAGTAACCTGGTCTAGTGGAAGGCGTCTCTGTCCGTGCCAGGGAGTTTGTTACAAGAGGATCTTTATGTTCCTTTCAACTCCAACCATTCTATGATTCTATTCTGTTTGACAGAAAAAAAACATTGGCGGTATTAATCCATGTGCCAAGAAGATGTTCAAGTCTCAAAGTATGTGTGAGAAATCTCTGAAATGTTCTGGGGCTAATAATGTTTTTTTTAGAGAGAAGCGGCCAACTCTTCAAGGACTTATGTGACTAGCTAGTGCTTTGAAAAGGAGTGACAAGTGTTAAGATGGGATTCCTTGTAAATGGTCTGCATAGGAGAAGAAAAATAAATTCAATCAGCAAATGTACCCCGCAATTCTAGTAGCTCTTCCTCCAGTACTATGGAGTCCTACAAGCAATGTTAAAACGAGAAAAAATGCTTCCAGTTAATTTAATCACAGTGCACCCAGTGGGCATGCATGCAGTTTGTTGTAACACCCAAGTTTATTACCTACTAGCATATATCATCTTTGACCCCTAGTGGGAAAAAATTGTCTTTTTGCATTATTCTTGAACAGAGAAAAGTTTATCAGTAAACAAGACTAAGAAATTACCAAAGGGAAGGACATCCTTTGAAGAAAATCCAAGTATGATTAATATGTTCTGGCATTAACAAGACTGCAATGGATATAATTTACCCATTTTAGTCAATATATTGCAAAAAAAGGATAACAACAAGATTGCAAACAGATCCTAAAATTATTAAAGAATATAAGTTTTTTCCTACATTTAAGGGAAAATGACACAAGTGACAAACTTAATGAGAACATGAAATGAGGCCATCTTATAAAATTGACTAGATCATTAATTAAGCCAAAGAAGTCCTTTTGGAGTTAAAGGGCAGAGGAGAAAAAAAGCATAATCTGACACCATTTACATGACAGTGGCTGTATGTGGAACAGAGTGCCAAATCAAAGAGGTGGTGACAATCACTTTGAAGAGGATTTGACAATTTTGACAAGACAAAATTAGTGAACGTATCAGTAAATGATATTTGTTTTACTATTCCATAATGCTCTCAGCCAAGTAGCTACCAAAACTTCAACTCTACAACATAAACAACAAAAAAAAAGCAGTATCATAAGGACAAACACACTACTCATTATTCAGACAATACGACCTGTAGGTATCACCTGTAGGGACCACTTTGCAAATATTTCAGTACAGGTCCAAACATGTACATCCAAATCATTGGATTTACACGCTTTAGCTGCCAGATCATTTTCATGCAAAACTCTGCATTTTCCAAAGTGCCTAAGATGAGACAAAGGAACTCAAAAAGCTAGCAGCATTTACACCTAACAACCAAAACTTTAGAACTAGGTCTGAAAGCCATCTTCACAGTTTACTACTTAGATATAAACAAAAGTATAGGCAGGGGAGCTTAGATTAGTATTTATAAAGGCAAGACAGTCTTCAAGTGAAGTTCAATTCTTGGCATGGATACACAACTGTTATACAGCCTATAAATAAAGTCAACATTTTCACCATCCGGTTTAACTGACCTCTCCCACTTAAAGGGTACTGAGGCAGTTGGAGGAAGTGCTTGCCAAGACACTTTGAGAGGGGAGGGTCCAGCCAACTGGAGGTTAACATTATGCAGCACATACAGGACAACCAGCATGGGTTTATGAAAAGTGGGTCATAATTGACCAACTTCATCTCCCTCTACGGCAAGGTGACTCATTTAGTGGATGACAGAAAGGCTGTGGATGTGTATACTTGGGCTTTGGTTATTCCTTTGACTTCATTTCCCACAACACTGCCGTGCAGAAACTGGCTGCTCATGGCTTGAACAGGTGCACCGTCCACTGGACGAAACCCGTCTGTGTGGCTGTGCCCAGAGACTGGAGGTGAGTGGTGCCACATCCTGTTGGCAGCTGGTCAATGGTTGTGTTGCTCAGTACTGGGGCCAGTCTTGTTTAATATCTTTATCCATGATCTGGATGAGAGGATGACGTGCCCCCTCTGCCTGTTTGTAGGTGACGATTGGGTAGGAAAGTTGATCTGATGGAAGGCAGGAAGACTCTTCAGAGGGATCTGGACAGGCTGGATCGATGGGCTGAGGGCAAATAGATGAGGTTCAATGAGGCAAAATACCAGATCCTGCACTTGGGTCACAACAATCCCAGGCAGTGCTCAGAGTGTCTTGAAAGCTGCCTGGTGGAAAATTATCTGGGGGTGCTGGTCAGTAGTGGCTGAACATGAGCCAGCTGTGCCCAGGTGGCTAGGAAGGCCAATGGCATCCAGGCCTTTATCAGCAACAGTGTGGCCAGCAGGACCAGGGCAGTGATGGTCCCTTTATACTGGGGCACTGGTGAGGCTACACCTCAAGTCCTGTGTTCAGTTCTGGGCCCCTCATGACAAGAAAGACGTTCAGGTACTCAAGGGAATCCAGAGGGCAACAGGGTGACAGAGCTGCTGAAGCTTCTGCTCTCTACAACTGCCTGAGAGGAGGCTGTAGCGAGGTGGGGGTCAGCCACATTTCCCAGAAAACAGGTGACAGGACAAGAGGAAACAAGCTTCTCATGGGTAGGTTTAGACTGGATATTAGGAAAAATTTCTTTGCTGAAAGGGCTCTCAAGCCATGTAACAAGCTTCCCAAGGAGTCATCATCCATGGAGGCATTTAAAAGGCATGTAACTACGGCACTTAAGAACATAGTTTAGTGTTGGACTTGGCAGTGCTGGGTTAACCGTTGGGCTCAACAATGTTGGAGGTCTTTTCCAAACTAAATGATCCTATGATTCTATAAAAACATTGAAAGAAGAGCTCTGCACTCACTTCTTAGTGAAAAAAGAGAAGGCACAAGAGCAATACTCACCAGCTGAGAACAAGCATCCTGTAAACAGCAGCAGGCTGTCAAGCAACTACTTGTTGGCGTAACTATTTATCTCTGGCAAGTGTAAAGGGCCATCATTTTCAACCTGCAGAGTTACAGCCTGGTACTTACATGGCCTGGGGCTTTTTTAAGAATAGCTTCAAAGTTTGTAAATACATATTTTAAGCAAAATTATGGCACATTAGTTGGTTTTGTTCTTATACAATAAAAACAAATCAGCAATAACCTGAGAAAGGAAAGGCAGGAGGAAGTATAGAGATTGAATACAGAGAAAAACTTTGTCCCTCTCAGAAAAAGAGATAAGATGAAGGTGGGACAAGGCACAGAATTAAACATCATATTAAACTGTGGATTCCATCAGAATGATCCTTGTTTTTCCCCCATCAGAATGACGTTTGTTTTTCCCCCATCTCTCCCTTCAGAAATCTTACAAACACTTCTGGGGTTTTTTAATTCTTAATTGATGCATCCACAGGACACTTAGCCCCAGGAATAAGGCACACAGTGTACCGTGTTACCACGTACTGTGTTATTTATTTTCACTAGTTATTATAAAAGATGTAAACAAATCAGCTATGATAATTTGATATTGATGCCATCCTACATGCAAATATTGCAAAGTTCTGACCTTCTTATCAATGTGTTTATTCTTCCTACCACAGTTTAAATGAATTAGTATTTTACCCTTACCTTACAAACAGATAAAATTCCACGGAGATGGCATAAAAGAGTAATGTTTTAAACACAGTCCACATTCTTATGCATTTCCATCCTGCTTTTCTTGAGTCACAAGCTTTCGTGTGTATGCATTTATAGGTATTTGCGGTTTATCATTACTTTCTTAGTTCTTTCTTACGGGAAATATCTCATTGAAAGAGAAGTCACACAAAACAAGCCCATGTTCTGGACATGCAACTATAACACAATCAATGCTTGTAAAGTGTGGGAAGGTAGGTATAAAAAAATATGTAATATACAAAAGATGCCTCCCCTCTAGCACTCCTTTTCAACTTCCTGATCTTGGACATTCTGATCAAATCTCAAGCTATTTACAGTGGTTCCAAAATGCTGACTTTGTTAATGTACAGACCTCAGCAGGACAAGGACTGTTGAGGATGATTGATTGAAATTCATAACGTGTTGCAAAATGATTTCTTTGAGATAGCCAGTAGGGAACTCTTGTTTGCTGAACTTATTATGCATTCATGTATTCATGAAACAAAATACAATAAAAGCATAATCCCTCCATAGCACCTGAATGATCACATTGAAATGAACCCAGAGCTTTGCAGTGCTAAGCAAGGTCTTTACTTTGCAACAGAACAGTTTTATATTGCACTATCATTAGCTGAGCCTAGAGTTTACATTATACTTATAAATCAGCAAGGGAAATTTAACTTGCATTGTAATCTAAGGTTATGCTGAAAATCAGATATTAAAAATACACATGCATAACAACAACTTCTTATGGGACTTTTTTATTTTCTCCTTCCTAAACGATTTAGCGATTACTGTGTTGAAATGTAACTAAGACTGTGAAGCTGCTTGCATTTTGACAACTAAAATATGGGTCAAAACAAACACAGGAATATCAAGTACACTTTGGTGATTTGAAAATTCTTAAAGTAAATCAGTAACAGGAAAACTGATTTGTCAAACCTGTTATTTAAAAAAAATTACTGATGAGATTTGTGTGTTTTAAATACTGACAAAATAAAGGACTGTAATTTAAAAAGAAAATCACTGTAAAAAGATCCAGCACTGAAAGTGTTTACATTCAAAACTGTGAATGGGATATTTATAAATTTACTGTACAGTAAGATAACAAGCAAAGCTTGATTTTCCATTCCTTACTAAACTTTCCTGTTGTTTCTAAAGTAAATATTCGCATGTTTCTATTCATCTTGAGCTAGTTTTGCATTCTATATTCACATCCTGCCCTATCTTGAGAAGAAATATATTTATGAACTGTAGACATCAGGTTTTGTGTTACTAATTTCCATAATTTGTCATTTATTTTCAACTATAGTAGATGCAGAGCCAATTGGCAAGGCACTGTTACTGTCTCTGACCTTGCTGTTGTCAAACTGTTGTGCTAAACTAAGAGGACTTCTGGAAATCATCTTGACAAATTATTTCCTCTTTCTTCAAGAGGAATCCTCCCTCCTCTCTGCAAAATGCTTATAACTTGAAGGATAACAAGTTCTTGACTTGGAAAGGTCTAGGTCAGCTTTTCATTGAATTCTTTCTATTACTTTTGATCAACCAGACCAAAAAAAGTAAAAGACTTGAGTTAAACTATATCTGGTTGCATAAACCTAATTTGATTTTGGAGGAGATAGAGAAAATAATTAGGCCCAAATATAATCTTCCAAAGTTAAAGTTAACCAGATGGGTAGATATTCATCTCAGCTCTCAACATGAAAGTTGAAGGATCACTGTTGACGGGACACCTAGCTGATTGTCTTTCAAGAAAAACTTCCTTCTCTTAATATGTGTTCTCACCACTTGAATTGGGAAAAGGACTTTGTAAAGTTATGTGAGCTCTGTTCAGTTAACAAAGAATGGTGATGGCTACCAAATCCCATGAGAAGGTTTTAGGTGCAGATTACCTCTTCCCTTTCCTGTGACCTAAGAATAAAGATTTGCAGGATGCCATCCCAGCAAAGGAAAAAGCCTAGTTTGATCTCTGATTTGATGCACTTGCACAGCATAAGCCTGTAATCAAGAAAGACTTCAGCCTTTTTGAATAAACAGCATCCTAATACTTGAACAGAGAAAATCACTTAAGTTTGACTTCAAAATAACATGTCAATGAGATTCTAACACCACGCACAATCTCACTCTGTGTTGTAAAGTGTTGGGGGTTTTTACTTGCGAGGATTTAAATATTCCCTTTATTTACAGTCAATGTCCTGACCTGTTGTTATTCCTGGCAAGCACTTTGTTGTGTTGATGCACAGAAAGAGTAATATTGATGCCTCCAAGACAATAATGTTTTATAGATAATGGCGAAAAAACAGGGTTTTAAAGAAACTTTTCTTCAATTGGGAAACAGTGACGATTGTTATCATCTTGTCATCACTTCACCAACTACTTCTGAAATAACTTCAATTTTTTTTTTGCATTCTTTTCTTCTACATGTTATTAATGGTATAAGCTATAAATTGACAAGAAATCTAAAAGTATTACAAGCAACTCTACACCAGCTAACAAGACATTCTGCTAACAAGTCACTTAACAATAAAGCTTCCAAGGCACTGGGGACATCTAAAAATGTAATTTCGTATGTAATACCATTACTTCAAATGGTGACTCTGATTTGAGTCAAATTGGAAATTTTCAGAAAAGTAAATCTGGTTAACAGCTCATAAATTGCAGAGCTTAAATTAAAAGGATATTACTTCAGTCAATTAAAACTTGGAAGATGCTTGTATTAGAATTAAATGGTCAGGAAACAGGAAGCAAATAAATTTTCTGAAACATATGTACAACCTCTTAGGAGTGTCTCTCAATAGAAAACAAGGTCTTTGCATGATGGGGTGGGAGAACATTTCTTCAGCTCAGTAGTTTACATTGTCAACCATTATTCTCATGACAAGATCTTTTTCTCATTATCATGGACATGCAATCTTTCATGCCAGTGAATACCGTGCAAAAGTATACTCATATGCCTGACTAGGGTACCTACAAGGCAGAGAATACTGGTAGGCAGAGAGGGCAGCTCAGTTTGCAGTAACTGTACTCACCCTGAGAAGGATTAACTGGTTCAACAGTACTGATGAAACACTATTGATGCAGCTACAAAGTTTTCAGGGTTTTGATTAGCTCACTTATGCTGTGCATCACATCACCACAATCACAAATATGGAATATAAACACACATGCACACACACACACTCACCAGAGCCTTTCTACCAGTCCTTCTCCTCCAACCAAATCTCTTACAAGCAGGAGCTTTCCTTTTGAAGGAATCAAATCCCTTCATTCTCAGGCTGCTCAATCAGGCTTTTTGAAGTACCAGTCTCTTAAAAGCTGTATCCCTCCCTCCTGTCTTAAAAGATGTCCAATATCTATACAAGGTAGTCAGATGCAAGCCTGTCATGTTTTAAACCAAATAAGACCCAAAAAATTAATCTCATTGTTAACTTCACACTGAAGCCATTTCATCCAATCCTTGCCTATGTAAAGCTTCAGCTTTTCTCTTGTACCTCACACCCTGTGGTCATTTTTCTGGCATTAATCTAGGCAAAGGTCATTTGACCTAATGAACCTGTGATTGCTAATCATGTATATGTATATAAAATGATTGCTTAAATTTTTATCCTGTTCCATCTTCAGTGGTTGCTTTATACAATGTCCTATATCAAATGCTGACACCAGTTAATACAAGGTCTCCTGTGATGGTTAAGAAGACGTGATGAGTCAACATTTCAGACAGTAACTGTCTCTTTTAGGAACCCTCCCAAGTGTCACTTTGCAAGGCTCCTGTTAGATTCTAATTATCTCAGTTTTGTCTATTCATTCATCTTTAACTGATCTCTCATCTTCCTAGTGAGGTAAAACAGGGCTGAACCTCAGAAAGTGAGAAGATCTCTGAGAAGGACTACATATCCTGTGATGGCAGCTCAGGAAAGCACTTGAAGCGCATCTTTTGCTATGGTGGAGGGCCGATCAACGGCCACCTAAAGTCTGCGAGAGTCTATGGATTTCAGAAATCTTGCTCTTTCATACTAGGAAAAAAGGTTTGCCCTGTTTAGCTGACAGTAGTTCCTTATTACAAATACAAACACCAGCTCAATGCTCAATCTAGCCATTACTAAACTTCTTAACTTTTTACACAACTATTCCAAAAACGTCTTAATCTGACCCTAGAGCAGAGAGATTAAAATTTAAGTGTTTCAAAGCAGCAGTCTTTCCTGCTCAGGCCCAAGTGTTTTGCATGCTGATTTCAACAGGGTGTGAAAATGCCAGTGGTTAGACAAGTGTAACCCCCTGTTTTCATGAGAAGTTCATTTTAAGATCAAGGCTTCAGTCAGTGTAGCCATGGCAATTTTATTGTGGCACACTAATATCCAAACTGTTACCATGGAATCGAGTTACAAAGACTCGGACAATCAATTCCAATTATAATAGTTAAATGGTCATGACTTAAATGGTGCAAATGGCAATTTTCATACACATATTTGAATTGAATAATTCTATTTATTGAGAACAGAGAGAGTTGTGCTTAGCATTGTAATACCAAGGCATGTCATTCAGGATATAATGATATAATTTGCCCTGATATTCACACATGCTACTTTTCTTTTTCCTTTTTTTAATCTACATTCAAGTGCCATTCAAGAAGGTAGACTCCTGCTGTCTTTAAAGATCAAAGAAGCCAAGGAAATTACATCCAATCTGATCCTGAGCAATCAAACATTCATATGTTCGATATTTCAAAAAGCAAACACATCAGCACCAACTGGAATTGGCTTTTACAAGGTAATTTTTTATCTGGAAGTCAAATAATAGTACAATTAAATTTCCTTCTTCGTTGATTTTGGAATAAAGCAGAAGAAAGAGAACGGGTCGGGATAATCCAAAGACATTTTAAAATATAGATTTGGTTATTATTTCAGAAAGAATAAGAATAAAAGGTAATTTTAACTTTTTTCTTGATTGGAAGCAAAAAGAAGGAGAAAAGAGTGAAACGGCAGACTAGGCAAAATAAGTCTCTTCGACTTAATCCTTCCTTCTATCCTTGACAGGAGACACTGAATACTTTATTAGCAAGTACCTAATATACTGTCAAGTGGTCAGAGAACCAAATATTGCAGCTATTCCAAGGGTATCATTGTTCTGTGAACTCTGACAGGAAAACAAGACTACAGAATATCTGCTTCAGCAGACCAAGTGAAGCATTCTCCATTCACAGTCAAAGATATTTTGGAGCCTAAACATTAGCTACACTTATTGCTCATTTGGACAAACAATCAAAGCATGCAGAAATCAAAACAGCGGGTTGTTTATTACATGCCATCTGCCACCAACATGACATAAACTTGGACAGCGTGATCCATTACCGTTTGTGCAACAATAGCATGGAAGTGTTCACTGGTAGCAAGCTTTTATTGAGAAAGTGAGTTTATTTTGCAGTTGTTGGAAGAAGATTCCAACTTGCTTACATAATTTCTCGGACAAATGTTGTGTCAATTGACTGCCTGAAGTCCTATTCACCTGGAAAGTCTAATGTATGACAAGAACAAAAAAACCTATACAACTGCATGACCATTACACCTCTGCAAAGTAAAAAAAAATGCCTGCAGTAAAAAATACCACACTGATTTAAGCACTGCTGTCAACATTTGCTTCTTTTAGGCCCTAAGGACCAATAGACTCTTACAGGGAAGCAAATCTGTGTCTTACAGACAGGCAGAGCTCCTGCTACTGATTATTCACAGTCAGGTCCCCAGAAACTCTTACCACATCTCATATTTTTCAATTATATTGAAGCCTCCTTTCTCCCAGAAATTCAATCTATCAAAAAAAAATAGAACATCAGCACAAAAAACCCCACAACCATTAAAACCCCAACAACAACAAAAACCCAGCCCTTCAGAACTGACTTTTACTTCTGACTTTCCTTTAAGTGTTCAGTAAATTAATATGTGACTATCCACCTGAAAAATCATTATCCACCAATATTGTCCATAACCACAAAATAGTACTATTCACTGATGTGAAACTAAGTTGGAAACCTCTATAACTAACCGTCTCTGTCAAAGCCTCCTTTCTCTTAATTGCGTGTGTATTTTGCTTCTAGGGTAAGCAAATGACAAAAAGGAACCAAGTTTGGCAGTTAAATTATTGTCACAGTAGTCAATTATTTATTTCTTTTAGCTGCTTTTTCCATCTACTCCAACAGTAAAAAGAAAATTAGTGTCTTAAAAGTTAATGCTATACTAAAGTGATGGGAAAAAAAGAAAGGAGTAGAGAAGAAATAACACTGGATCAGGAGAGACCTGAAAATTCATAGATCTGGTTCAGAGACCTACTAATGTTGACACACAATCTACAGTATTATGGTGAATTATCTTTACTCCCCTACTCTAAGAGCAAAGAGGAAAGCACATCACACATTTACAATAATAATTATTTCTCAAGTCTAAAGAATTTGAACAGAACTTGAAAGAACATCATTAATGTTTCTGATTTGTACCAAAAAACCCCAAAATAATTAAAGATTCATCACATTTCATTCCAAAGTACAGCATATCAAGTTACACTTCCATACCCAATGTCTTCCCATCATCCTATGGTTCTCCCAGGCAACCAGCGCCAGGACAAGAGAACACAGTCTAAAGCTGCACCAGGGAAAGTTTAGGCTAGACATCAGAAAAAAATTCTTTACAGGAAGAGCGGTTGGGCACTGGAATGGGCTGCCCAGGGAGGTGGTGGAGTCACTGTCCCTGGAAGTGTTTAAAAAAAGACTGGATGTGGCACTCAGTGCCATAGTTTAGTTGACAGGGTGGTGTTAGGTCACAGGTTGGACTTGATGATCTCCAACATCTTTTCCAACCCAGCTGATTCTGTGATTCCATGACTCTGTGAGAAGCAGCTAGAAGCTGTACCTGCGTCTGATGGAGCCAGTGCCAGCCATCTCCAAGCCAAGCCCATCAGTGACAGTGGCAGCACCTCTGGGATAACATTAAAGAAGGGGAAGAATTTATTGTGCAGAAGCAATTGCAGCCAGAGAAGAGTGAGAGAGCAACAGCCCTGTGGATACAAAGGTCAGTGAATTACAGAATTATAGAATCATTAAGGTAGAAAATATCTCCAAGATCACCAAGTCCAACTTTTGAAATCATATTCCCATGCCTGCTAAAAGGTATCATGAAGTGCCATAAAGAGGGAGGAGGTGCTCAAGTACCAGAGCAAATATACCCCTGCAGCCCATGGTGCAGCCCATGGTGAGGCAGCTGTGCCCCTGCAGCCCATGGAGGTCCATGGGAAAGCAGAGATCCACCCGCAGCACAGGGAGGACTCCACTCCAGAGCAGGTGGATGCCTGAAAGAAGGCTGTGACCCTGTGGGAAACCCACGCTGGAGCAGAATCCTGTAGGACTTGTGATCCATGGAGAGAGGAGCCCCCTTGGGAGCAAGTTTGCTGACAGGAATTGTGGTCCTGCATGGATTCCACGCTGGAGCAGCCTGTTCCTGAAGAACTGCACCTCCTGTAAGGGACTCACACTGGAGCAGGGGAAGAGTGTGAGGAGTCCTCCCCCTGAGGAGGAAGGAACGGCAGAGACAAGGTGTGATGAACTGACACAGCCCACGCCCCTGTTCCCCTGTACTGCTGGGGTGGAGAAGGCAAAGAAAACATGAATGAAGCTGACCTGGGGAACCAGGGAGCGGGGGTGGAGGGGAAGCTGTTTTAAGTTTTGGTTTTATTTCTCATTATTCCACTCTGAGTTGCTGGGCAAGAAATTAACTTCCTCAGGTCCAGGCTCTTTTGCCCATGATAGCAATGGGTGAGTGACTTCTCTCTGTTCTTATCTCAACCCATAAACCTTTGGTTGATTTTTCCCTTCCCTGTTCAGCTGAGGAGCAGAGAGATAGAGCAGCTTTGGTAGGCACTTGCCATTCAGCCAAGATCAACCCACCAGAACATACAATTAGGCATATTTAATCCTATCTAAGTAGTTGTCCTAATCTTGCACGTTTCAGTAGCAAGTGGACTGATTTGGTATCCATTCTGTAGACTCAAATGCATACTGACAACCACAAAAACCTGGGAAAGCAAAGATATTCTATGGAGAGCATCCAAACAAAATTAGAAGTAAAACTGAATGACTCATTAACTCCCGGCAATGCCAAATCCTCTCAGCAGAATGGTTTCTCTTCTAAAAGCTTAATGTGTTATGTTTTCTTACTCTTCACAAGGCTTTCGGTTTTATGAATAAATGTTTTCCATACCACAAACAGATGCATTTAAGTACAAGCTTTTTCTTATGAAAGCTAAAGAAAACCATTAAAAATTAGCCTAACCAAAGAAAAGTAAGCTAAAGAAAAACAAATGTTTCTTTTACTACAACAGTTCAGATGCTGTATTTGGGTCTGCTCAAGTTGTTTGGTCAGAGAAAATCTCTTACATTAAGAATAATAAAAATAACCAATAGCCAAAAATGTCATGGGTTCCTTAACTTTTTGGACCCTAAATCCCTGTCATCTCTCCAAATTGCTCATCTTTTTTTTTTAACATTAAAACATTAGAGATGTAAGATGTTTCCTGAATGAAGATGAACTGAAGCCTGCCGTGAAGACCAGCTCTACATACCTACATACATGATCTTGGTGACCACTAGGTGGGTTTTGTATTAAAAATGCCTGCAAGAGAAGAAAATCAAGTTTAAGAAGATAGTAACCATACTCACATCATATAAAGAACATGGTTTAAGCTCCATCAAAAACAGGTTCACTTTTGTATTTGGTAACACTGAAATCACTGTATGCCTGTAGCCCTATTTTCAGATTTCAAGAGCTTCCTTTAGACTACTTTAACCTTGAGGGGAAATGGTATAAGAATATTTGGGGGTTGGTAATTTGGACAACTGAATTATTAATAAACACCTTATATATAGACCTAAAAACAATAAATACAAGGTATTTAATTGAGCCTCAAGTTGATTTATGCATAAAAAGTTCTGTTTTCACAAAATAAAGGGTTATTTTTCTCTGAAATAGCAGCATGCAAGTAACATTTCAGTTCACAAGTGCAACTATTGCTTAATAAGCTCTCTTCATTAAAAACCCCAAAACTTTCAAAAAATCCCACCAAATCTAGTCTGAGTCAAATTTTCATTGGAATTATTTCTACCTCAGAATAACAAAGACATTAGCAAAATATTTCAGTCAGTCCTTCCAAATATTCTAAATTGTTCCAACGTAAACACATTTAAAACACAATAAAACTCAGCAAGTATAATCTAAATCATACCCTTACCAGTCTTCTTCCCACAAGCCTTGAAGTCTGAAAGTTACCATGGAAACAAATTCTACACTTCCACAAATTGGAAGAGCCAGTTAAAAACAAAACTAAACTAAACTAAAAAAAAAAAATTAACTCATTGTTAACTATACCTTATTTAAGGCATTCAGAAGGTAATGGCTAACCAGCTTTTAAATACGAATAATGAGAGTGACACTCTCATTAATTAATTAATTAATTAACCAGGGATCCAAAGCCGAATGGCAAGAAAGAAAGAAGAAAGAAAGAGAGAAAGAAAGAAAGAGACAAAGCAAGCAAGCAAGCAAGAAAGAGAGAGAAGCTATAGTGTTTCATTCAAATAAGCATTTTTTACAGTGCATTTACAACAAGCCATTGTATCTGTTAATATTGCCACTAAAGCACAAATTATCCTGTGACTTAGGTGGAGGCAGAACTGCTGGCTGAAGCTTTAGATTCAAGCAGTGTATACTCAAAGTGTGGCCTACATCAGAGAATGACTGAGATTTAATCTCTCACAGCTTTGGTTTCCTATCTATAAAATGGTGATGGCATAGCTGGCAAAAGCAGATAATACTCAGGAAAAGTACTGCTTAATGTTTATCTGCATATCATACAACGTCATACAATTGCTGTATTGTGCTCTGCTTATATTCCACGATGTTTATCTGTGACCCTGGGCAACGCAAAGCAACTCCCTAGGTCGTCTCTTATGTCTGTAGAGGTAAACAGATGCATCTCCTGATATCTATTTTATAACAAGGTCTAATATGTTTCAGACTATACATGACCTAAAAGTATATGAAAAGTTCAAACACAAGGCCCAAAAGCCAGAACATGCACAAATGGGGATCAGCTATTCCTGCTTCATGACCTAAGTCCATGAAATTTCTACAGTTGGATAAATTACTCCTGGAATACTTGTTACTGCAGAAGTCCTTGTCCATAAAATGCAAAAATAATCAGAAATTGTTCTGATATAGCAATTGCTTGCAGAGTCTCCTGCCTTTGGGAGACATTATTCTCAAAATAGCTAACACTGAGGTGCATCATCATCTTCCTGTTCAGTTTGAAATCTTATTTCATAGTTCCTAGACTGTTCTGGGTTGGAAGAGACCTTAAAGAACATCTAGTTTGAACGCCCCCTTCCACAGGCAGGGACATCTCCCACTAAACCAGGTTGCTCAAAGCCTGATCTAGTGGAATTTATCCTCTGAATTCCCACCAGTCATTTTAACCTTTTTTAATCTCTATATTGATCTTACACATTGTGTCTTCTGAGAATGCCCGCGATGTGATAGTCCTATTAGTGGCGCACACCCCGTGAATTCCTGTCAATTACAAACCAGTTCCAAAACACTGTCAACACTGAAATACATCAGATAGTTACTGTTCGTAACCTAACCCAAATTTAAACACACAGTTTTTTCCCCTTTATTTCAGTAGCTATTTCTAAAAGATCTTTGAAACATGGCAAGCTATTTACCCAGAATATTGAACTTCTGCAGTGAAGAGTCACATAACTGAAAAAGTTTAAGATCAGGAGTTGACAAGGAGTCAACAGATCTTTGGAATGCATTACAGTGCTACCCTGTCTGCACAAAAAAAAAAAAAATCATGAAAAATAAAGCCATCTCATTTCTACTTCAGTTTTTTTCCTTACTATTCTTTACTTCTTACAGTTTAGAAAACCTCTCATAAAACAAATGTTTTCTTCAGCTTCAATGCTAAAACAATAAAAGTACAAAAGCAAATATCTAAAGAGTCTGTATCTTCCTTAAAATAAAATGCATAAATATTACAGGGATTGAATTTCTTTACTTTAATTGTGTAGTAGAGGCAGACTAACTTTTTCCAGTTCTCAAAAACAGATATGGCTAAAATGGGAGGTCTTAAATCCTCAGTGTTATTCTCTCATGCTGTTTCAGCACACACAGTAAAACTATTTCTAGAAATTTAAACTCTTTTAAGCCTATTCTTAAATCCAGTTTTATTTTTCCTTTGTTCTAAAAAATATTGCTCAGAGGAAAACCAAGAAGACATATGCTACTTTTGCTATAAAAAATACAAATATAGAAAAATATATTTTTGGCTGACTGTAATAGCAAATTCCATCAAATTTCCTAGGATTGTTGGCACAGTATAAACATTCACTTTTCTTATTTAGAGGTATGTTTCAATGTCTTCTGATGAGAAATATTAGGTGTTTGTGTGGCTTTATGACTTTCTTCTAGTTTCAGACTGGCTACTCCCTCTGGTCATTAAAGAAAATTCTCAAAAGAGCTGATAAGTAAAAGCATTTACCACAATAAAATAAAAAAAGTACTCGATACTAAAGGAAAGAGGGGAGAGAGGGCAACTGAGAATTATGTGTTTCTCAAGAGACAGAGGACAGAGGACACTCATTAAGTACTACCATCTAAACCAAAAAATTACTTCTTTCCCAGCTAAAAGAGTATACAATAATCATAATTCAAAAAAAACCCCAACAAAACAGTCTCTCATTCAACCATTGGGTTCTTAAGTCTTTAAAGAACCTCTGCATTGTTCTTCTGAAGTCCATTCTTCTTCTAAGGTTTGATCACCCGTAAAATTGTAGTCCCCCTCACGCTGGAGACTCAACGTGTTTTCTCCTACATCTTCTGTCAAGCAGAAAGGAAATAAGAAATTCTTCCATGATATTTGCTTTTATAAAGTGATTACCCTACAATTTGTAAAGTGTCAGTGCATTCTGAAACTGTTTTTTCACGCAGCAATGGGGTGCGCACACATTTGACACAACTTTAAATGTGACATGCTTTAGCAATTCAGGTCATTCATACTGTGTCCCATTATCTGCACTGGCAATTGATTTGCTTTCTAGAAATCAGTATACACAGTAGTTTACAATGCTGTTTTTGTAATTCTAGAATAATCATATAAAGTCACCATAGCTTTAACAAAAAAATTTTTGCCATTTTTGGACTACAGCCCCGATGTTACCTCAAACTGATCTTCACATGTAGTGTCATCACCAGTTTGCAATTTCATCGTGTTTCTTGAAAGTTTGCTTCACCTTTGCTTCAAACTCATTTACTGCTGATGCTTGAATACTTTCTACAAATAATCTGTTTTCCTATATAGGAAATGGAAAAACACCTCATTCCCTAAATAATGCACATTTTATCTTTAACCAAAAGGTGAAAAATACTTTGGTTTCTTATTGGACTAAAAGCATGTTATTTTTTGACCCATGTTCTCTTAATATCAGAAATGCTCTTCACATGGCCTCTTGAACATTCACCTTGTTCGTAAAGTGTAGATTCTTTCTTACAGAATCCAATAATACTTTCCTTATGCATAATCTTAGAAATATAGCACACTAACTCACACAATGTTGTGTTGCCTTGTTCTTCAGTTCAAGGCTTGTTTTCTTATGTTTCATAACATGGAAAAATTCCTCTGCGTTTTTAAGTTTTAACCAAAGTGCTCTTACATCTTGCATATGTAAAATATTGCACATCTGTCATAACATTCTCACTGTTACGAATGAAAAAACGTTCAGAGAAATCTAAGGTTTTCATGTTCTGTGACATTTCTGCCGCTCTCAAAAGTTTGGACATGCGATATACTTTTTGAGAGTCTTATGTACAGTCTGAAAACTTCACTCAAGTGAACTTCTGTAGATTTCCATCTTCTGGAAACTGGCTTTTTACTTAGGCTAATTTTAAGCTAAATAACTTCCAGCCATATCCCTGTTTTTACTAGACATAAGTAACTTTAAGCAACCCGTGGGAAATACCATAGACAGTAACATCTTCCAATCTCAGACACGAGACCACAATCAAAAAGGGCACTAGCATCAAGCAACGTTTTCACAGACCATGAGTGGCTGAACCATCACATCTCTGAGAACAGCTGACAGCTTGTCCTCATTTAAAGAAGCATTAGCTATGCTTTCCAACAATAGGCCCAAGTCTATTCCACTTCTTTTCCACAGCTATGGAAAGGGATAGATCCCATATTCAGCTGGCTGTGCAGATCTTAGCACATCTGAGACTGGCAATCAGGGCACAAGGCAAAGCTTAGTCAGGGTAGGTTCCTCAGTGTCATGCTCCTGGTTTCACATCATTAATTACTGCAGAAACCATTCTATGAATGTTCTGATTGTATCTACGGAGAAAATTGAAGTAGTGTCTCTTCTTTTAGTCTACTTTCTGCTATCAGCATACCTGATTTAAAATTATATCTTTGCAGAAAGGCCTTCCACATTTTAATATTTTCTTCCTTGGAAAAGCATCTACTAAATTTTGAACTCATATACAAACATATTTTGATCACTAAAAATATAATACAATTAGAGAAGAAATTGAGCTAAAAACTTCTGTTGGGAAAAATCAGACCATAAAGTCTAACAAATACAAACACTATCCTGCAGTTATGACTGAACTGACTTTTTTTGTTGCTGTCCACTCTAATGTTTAACCAGTTCCAGGTTATCACATTTGCCTTTTTATTAATCTTACATACACTGTTGTGTTCCCAGGCTACCACAAACATTGCATAAAATCTTGTCTTTGTGGTAAGTAAGCTCTATCTGGTTACCTAGGTGCAACATAAACTATTTTCTATGAACCAAATACAAAATTAAACATCTGAAAATGAAAACCTTACGGAAAAAAGACAACTGAGGTTTGCTGCCAGAATATATTCTTTATATTCAAAATTCATACTCTCCTGTCAAATTTTCAAGCAATTATAGTAAACAATATTTAGTGTAATTTAATTTTAAATCTTATGCTAATTGTCAGTGACCTTTGAACCTTGGAAGCAGTGCTACCATCCGCACGGCAAATGTAATTATGGAATCTGATTTCCTATATGTTGTAAGTAATGGAACTGCTTTAATTGACACTGATATATATTTGCAATAACTTTTTGTGTAAATTAAAAATCAATGCCAATATTATCTCCCTGGATCCTATTTTTATCAGACTGCTTATTTCTTTAGAATTGGAGATATACAAGAGCAATTTTGCAGAATGTACAATATATGTTTTAAATCCCAGTGTAGTCTTCACGCATGCCATTTATGTGAAAAGCTTGCATATCTCACACTTATGTACACACAAATAAGGACAAATCCCATCAGATCTAGGCTGCCTTCAGGAGATTTTGCTTCCAGCTGATTTTTGATTGATTGTCAAGCATACTTCACCATGACTAAGTGGGATATCATTGTATTATCTGGTATCAATGCTGCAGTGCATTGTAGCTATCCAAAAACAGGGTTAAGAAAGACACTAAAAGTAGAATTATTCACTGTACTTGTTTTGTTCTAATTTTTGTAAGGCATTCTAGATTTTAAACCCTCCTGTGCTGTTGTGCATTCAGATATTCTTGGCAAACATTGGTAACATTTCTCTCCTATTTTATCATTTTTCTTTGTCCCCATACTCTTTGTTTAAATGTTGGAAACCAAATTATAAATACAGACATACAAAACGTATTTAAAACTTTATACCAAAAAAGGTGTGTTTGTTCAGCATCAATAAAAATATTCTGCCATCTGGATGCAAGCATTCATTAAGAATTCAGGTAAATTTCAGACTACGCTTTGAAACAGTCACAATAGCTGCTGTGGGAAGTGGAAGGAAGGTGGTCTTTGTGGTTTGAGCCCTCCAAACCAGCACGCTGAATCGAGTAAAGTATTTTTCCATTGTCATAAAAAACCACAGCAACTTATAATTTTTCCCAAAAAGTAAAAATGCTGGCAGTATATTTTGAAACTACGGCGTTAACCATATAAGCTATATATTAAAAAAAGATGGACTGAGGAACAATGAAGAGAATAACAACACTCAAAGGTCTTGCTCTCAGACACAGCATAGGGCCACATCTGATCTCACAGTGGTTTATCCTGCTGTGACTGCATAGACTTCATTAAGCTTCATCCTTTATATAAACACAAATGAATACATAAAGAGAAAGCAAAGATTGCACAGATTTTACAGTGGGGGGAGGCGGGGCAGGGGGGAGGTGCAGAATCTGAATCGAGAAGCATCCAGCTACAGCTCCAGTTCTGTTTTCAAAGGCTGTTTGTTCACGTTGTACTCCTTAGCAAGGAAGCTAATTTACATCCTAGCTGCAAAGCAGCAAAAACAGTGCACTATTATCAAATATCAGGGAAATTTTGCCTCTCAAAGAAACAACATTCCCAACATGTAATTGAAAATCAATGTGATGTAAATTAGGTCTTTGTATCAGAAGCATTAAACCAGCCCCTTGTAATAATTTCAACTCAAGCAGAGAACTCTCTTCTTTCCTGTGTCCTTTCCTAGCAGTACTAGTCAGATGTCAGGATGTACCTGATGTACCACCAGGATTCGCACTCCAGGGAGAGAATCATCACCACTCCTCTCACTCCAGGTTTTTTTGCAGCAGACTGCATTTTGGAAGAAGGAAAAACAGAAAAAAAAAATCAGACCACTTCAAAACATACTTAATTTTTTTAGCTTGCAGAAAGAAGCACAGTTTTGTGATCAGTGAAATAATCCATTCTAAAAATAAAAGAATGAAAAATTCTATAAGCTAGATTTAGTAAACGCCACAGAGTCCTAGCACACCACTGTACCCGTAGTTATATTTTGCTCAGAAAACAAGCCATCGACTTGTAATTTGCTTCTGATGTAGCCTAAAAGCACTTTATAATATTAAAGCTTATTGATGCCTGTAAGACCCTCTTACCTACAGCTATTTCAAATGTAGTGAAATAATGCAACACTAATCACTAAGACTTTTATTCCATAATAGATGTTTTTCTCACTAAATCAATTCAAAGGCTAATTGGGGTGGAAGGTGACTATCTCTAGTGGTTATAAATACATTTGCATTGCTATCAATCTTTTCCCCGGCTGATGTTTAACGAGGCTGAACCAGAGCCCAGCCCGGCTCGGCGCGGTGCCGCCGGAGCCAACGCGTAGCCAATGCTGCCATCCAGTGGCACATCCAGCGGTGAATTACAGGGATAAAGGATTCCTTTGCTCAGCTCCACCTTTGTCCTGCGGGTCCGAAAGTCCAAGCAGCTCTTCCAGCCTGATGGTAATGCTGCCCAAGCTTCCTCAGGTCCGCTGGGCTCCCGAAACTCGACCCATGTACTGCAGCCAGAGGGGTAACAGAGCAGCAGACACACCACGACAGTTTAAACCAGACAAGCCTTGCCTCAAGGAAAAGAAAGACCAGAAAAGGTTATTGATACCTTCAGTGTGTCTTGGCCTACAGCCTATGTCCATCATATATTCTGAGTCACTCAAAACATCTATAGGTACATTTCATCCTCCTGCCCAGCAAGAAGTCTCTTGTTACTTTTTAAAATAAGCTTCTTCACACACACAATCCGAAAAAAAAAAAAAAAAAA